>RJWJ010006050.1:0-64599 GCA_004363605.1 Indri indri
TCTCAGCCTCCCGAGTAGCTGGGACTACAGGCATGCGCCACCATGCCCGGCTAATTTTTTTTCTGTATATATTTTTAGCTGTCCAATTAATTTCTTTCTATTTTTGGTAGAAACGGGGTCTCGTTCTTGCTCAGGCTGGTCTCGAACTCCTGAGCTCAGAACGATCCGCCCGCCTCGGCCTCCCAGAGTGCTAGGATTATAGGCGTGAGCCACCGCGCCCGGCGATCATTTTATGTTTGAAATGGAAACTTCAACTCTTAAATTACCAAGAAAATAGTTTCAGAATTGTAGGAGATTGTAAAAGCTGTTTTGGCACTATGAAGTAAAATCCACCTCAGTTACTCCCTTATAGTTGCTTAGTATAACCTATTACCAAGCTCATGAAAAGAAAATGTGTAAGTCCGCAAATAGTACGTTGGTAAGTCATTGTGGAAAGGGGTTCAGTGTATCTTGGGAGACCCCTATAGACCTTTTTAGGTATTATGAGAAATCCATCAAAGTTTAGGATACACTTTGCATTCCTCTAAGCTTGCTAGCATTTGTGCAAATCAAAGATCAGTCGCGTGTCTTATTTTTATCTTTGTTTCCCAGGGCCTACTACAGCGCGCAATACCCATTAGCAGTTCAGTAATATCCAGTTAGTAATATTGAAGTATACAGGTTAGAAGAGAATTGTTTGCAATTAAGAGGCCCCACTGAAATGAGGCTAAATGCAAGAGAATTTATAGAAAGGAAACAAGGAACTCTCACAGTTCCAAGAGCAGAAATGGAGGTGGGTCTCAATTTCAACTAGAACTTGAGAGGGTTCTTCCTCCACCTCTTTTCTTGTCTTCTCTCTGCACATTTCTTTTATTTCTTCCCTCTCTATTTCTCTAGTCCATACAAAAAAATACAGGGCTGCTAGCAGAAACCAAGTTTTAAATGCTGCAGTTTTCCACCATGTGTAGAAAGCCTGCTTGATGACTCTCCAGTCCACATACTGGCCCCTGGTGCCAAGAAGTTCTGGGACTGCTTCTCTAATAGACTTTAGACAGAGGGGGCTGCAAGTCTTAGAAGAAAACAATATTTCCACTGGAGCCTACTCTGAAAATGAATGAATGAATGAACAAATTATTCGTTGTCTGGCACCAGAATATGAAAATAGCACTTAGAAGACAAGAGCATGTAAAAGGACCAATTTATAAATTAGCATACTGATTCTCTATGTCAGATGGCAATGAGGGGTGGTTAATGTATTCAATTCATTTGGCAAATACATATTATCAATGTGGTAGAAAAGGTGGTTAGTAAGAGAAAATGCCAGAAAGATTAAATAAACTGAAATCCCACTCATAAACAGAAATATTTATGGTAAAGCTGAATTTCATAAAAATTCTTAAAGTATAAACACTCTTTTTCCTTAAAAAAAAGCTGACAACTGGAAATTTATTTAAAATATGGACTGGTTAAACTACAATAATGGAATGTTGGAAAACAAAGCAAAATCTTTTTGTTCATCATCTGGTAAATTTACTTTTGTTTCAGATACATTGCTACTGTTTTCCCCCAAGTGTAATTGGACAGATTGGAGAGATTTAATGTTTTTTTCCACAGGATTCTTCCTTCTGTCACAAACCTTTGAAGCATAACTTTTGGAAGTTTTTCTGAAGAATTAAAACAATATTTTAACATCGTCCTATAGCTTGCCACACAGTAGGTTCTCAGTAAATATTTGTTGAAGGCACAGATCTCCTCTGCTTACTTTTTCAATTCTCTGGTAGGAAACTTGACATAGTTCTTCAACAATTTATGAAGAGGGCAAAAAAGGGGGTGACTAGTGAAGTACAAAGAGTACAGAATGAGGGGATTTATGTGATTTCAGAAGTCAGAAAATTTTTCTGTTAAAATTCTAGATGGTTATGTGGTAGATATTTGGTCTGCACTGTAGATAAAATTGGGTGTCCAGGGAAGCATTGACTTCATAGAATTGAGATCTCTTAGGCTTGAACAATTCTAAAGCAACTTAGTAATTCCCTAATGTTCCTGTGGATCACCAAGAACTAACAAATATCCAAGCCACAGAATATGTTAGCAGAGACTAAATCAGAAAATTTCAGAAAATAGCTCAGTTCTTTTAAATCTCAGATAACTTGATAAAGATTGCCTTAGGCAATGAAATAACTACTGGGAAACTTTCAAACACCAGCGTGCAAACACCCTAATGAAATCCTAATAAGATGTCTGCAAGATTGATAAGAAAACTACCAACCCTTGGTCTACATTCCCCACCTTCCTGTATATTCCTAGAATTGAAAGTCATAAAGTGAAAAGACCTTCCTCCTCCTTCCCCTGTCCCTTCATTTCTCTTGGAGCTCCTGTTTAAAACTTTCATTTCTCCTCTTTCCACACAATGGTCCTTTCAACCAAATAATCTCTCATTTATCCAAGCAAAATCCTGGATTATGATTTGCATTTTCCTTGTTTTTAATGAAATAATAGGATTGAGGTATTACAAATCCTCTTGGTTTATCCTGTATAGTCGAAGCGTTATTAATAAGAGACATGTTGTGCTCATGTAGACAGAGATTTCATTCTGTTTCCTTTCTCTATTTCATCTAGAAACTGGGAGTTTAGTCATCCTCCTTTGACTAAAACTTGCATGGTTTTACCAACACAATTCAAAGCAGGAATTAGGTTTAAAGATCCTATATGATAAATTTAAGTTCTCAGTTTCCAAATCCCATGAACTATCAAAGTAAATTTTAGATGATTTGTTTAAATGTTCCCTTTCGGAGTATTTATATAAAATACACAAAAACTAATGTGCTATGCTGTACTTGATTAATGCTCCATTAAATGTTCTGAATTATAAATCTGTCATATGTATCCAAGAGTTAATTTTCCTTTTAAGATATGCTCTATATTCTTTCCTTAGTTCAACATTTTTCAAGGATTTTATGTTTGAATTATATTATCAAATTGCACATTACTACCGAGAATACTAAGCTGTTAAATTTCTATTAAGCAATTAGATATGAAGTCACTACTAAAACGTAGCTTACACTCCGAGCTTCAACGCTTAAAATTTAAATTTAAGTTACTTATTTTAGTCTTGCATTCTCTCAATATGTTGCCGATTCATTTTTATTCAAAGAGGATTTTAAGTTATTTTTATTCCACTCACCATGTCCACTCTATACCCATAATATTCTACTGATAATTTAATAGGACTAAGATATGGTCTTTACCTGCATTATTTTCCTGTGCAAACATAAGAATCCAGGGCCTGTTGATTTATTTGATAATATATTTTAAGTAACTTAATAAATCAGGCTTCTTTGATTTATGTTGCTTTGTTTAGAACTAATCTCAAATAAATTAGGCCAAAATTCAAACATTCGCATCATATATTAGTACTCAGGAAAGGTGTTATTTGAGGAGACAAGCACTATCTCCTATGATGATGAGAAAAGAAAAGGCAGATGATAATCTCAAATAACTTAATTAAACCTTTTGAATTTAGGTTTAAATGAAAATTTCCTAGGATATCTACAATATCCTTGAGTTTATCCACTATTGGTTTTAGACTTCGCCTAAATATTAAAATTAAAGCTTAGCTAGTGAATTTATAAAGTCATATAATTTAATTATTCACTTAGAAATTTTAATTCCTACAATATCATACCAAAGTGTCTTCTAAAATTCTTGCTCTTTGTTCAACTCTGTAGAGTTTTTTAAAAATTCATTTCTGAATGTTAAAAAAATTAGTTTTATCATTTTGAAAAACATATGTTGTAATAGTCTTCTAAGCTAGTTTTTGTAGTTTGAATCTAGCCTGTTTGCATTTTCCCCAGTCCACTAACACATTTTAAGCAAAATGAACAATCTTACCATGAGCCTATGAAAAGTCGTCCATTTGAAAAGTCCATTTATTTGGATGCAGTTGACAATAAAGAAAATGAAATGAGACCAATTGTCTCACTCTCTAATATTTCACTTCTGTACCCAAGAGGAGAAATTTTCTAAATATTTCTATTCCTCAGATTGAATGTGACTGATCTACCTGGGGCTAGGACTTTTCTAGTACCCTAAGAATTCACAGAAGTCACAGGAAAATCATTGTACATTTGATAATAAGTTGGATGGGGGCTTGGGTCAATTTTATTCACATTTCCAAGCACAGATCTTTCCACAAAGAAATTAAAAGGCATGAACACACACGCACAAGATGACCAAAAAAAAAAGACTTCTATTAAACAACACTTTAGTGAAAATAATGACAATAACAATGAAAACACTACATACCAGAATCCCTGGGACATATTTAAAATGGCAATTAGGGGAAAACTTATAGCACTAAAAAAATTTATCAATAAACATAAAATAACAAAAATAAATAATTTCTGATTTTAAAAAAGCTGGAAAATGAACATAGAATAACCAGGAGCCAAGAGAAAACACAGCAAAATGAAATAGTAAAAAAAAAAAGCAGAAAAGAATGAGGCGGGGTACAGAAAAACAGTGCATCCATTATCTGCCATAATAATAAATCTGTAACTCACAATTGTCTACTTGGAGGACCGTTATATTTGCCTTAGATGATTTTTATAAATTTTAACTGATATTTTTGAGTTTGTTCAAGATAAAGTTATTTCTCTTAAAATATCTAATATAGAATTGATTTTTAAAGCCACATTCCCTGAACTTCTGATTGTTGCAGTATGATTATTTTTTAGAAAGCATAATACAGTTGAAGGATTAGTGCTGTATTTAAAGCTAATGTTGCAAATGGTGTAAAAAGATTGATTTTATCTCAATGGTATATTTTGAGAATCAAAGAAAAATAAAATATAATTTTGTTAAAAAAAGAAATCAAAATCTTATTTTAAAAAAAAAAATCAGTTGATACCACTAACTGAGTTATCAACAAAAAAAGAAGAAAGCATAAAAAACAAGAAATATCAAAGGGAAAATAAATAGTGAAACAGAAGAATATTTTTAAATTAAAAACAATAATTTACGGATGTCTATGCAAATACATTTTAAAACTCAGATAAAATGGATATTTTCCTAGGGAAATACGGACTGCCAAAATTAACCCCATTAGAGTTAGAAATCATTAAAAGACCAATCTTCACAAGAATAAGAAAGTATTAAGAAACTGTATTAGTTTTCTAGAGCTGCTATAAAAAATTTCTAAAAACTTGGTGGTTTAAAACAACAGAAATTTATTCTCTCACTGTTCTGGAGACCAGAAATCTGAAATCGAAGTGTTGGCAAGGCCACAGCCTCTTGGAAGTGTCTAGGATAGAGAATCCTTTCTTTCCCCTTCCGGCAGCTGGTGGCTCGCTCCTGGCATTCCTTGGTTTGTGGTAGCCTAACTGCAATCTCTGCCTCTGTCTTCACCTGTCCTTCTCTGTGTCTGTGTATTCTCTCCTTTTCTGTCTCTTATAAGGACACCCACCATTGGATTTAGGACCCATTCTAATCCACGTTGATTTCGCCTTGAGATTCTTACCTTTAATTATATCTGCAAAGACCCAAAGATACTTTTTCCAAATAAGGTCTCCTTCACAGATTCTGGGGTTTAGGACTTGAACATATTATTTTGGGGATCAGTATTCAACCCACTATAAGACCTACTCCACAAAAAAGTACTAACCTCAAATGGTTTCACAGGAGAATTCTACCAAACCATAAATACCAGAAAGACCCAATGTTGTATAAATTAGTCCAGAGAAAAGGAAGGAAAACTTCCAAATGCCTTTTTTTTTTTTTTTTTTGAGACAAAGTCTCTGTTGCCCAGGCTAGAGTGCCATGGCTTCAGCCTAGGTCACAGCAACCTCAAACTCCTGGGCTCAAGCGATCCTTCTGCCTCAGCCTCCTGAGTAGCTGGGATTACAGGCATGTGCCACCATGCCTGGCTAATTTTTTCTATATATGTATTTTTAGTTGTCCAGATAATTTCTTTCTATTTTTAGTAGAAACGGGGTCTCGCTCTTGCTCAGGCTGGTCTCGAACTCCTGACCTTGAGCGATCCATCTGCCTCGGCCCCCCAGAGTGCTAGGATTATAGGCATGAGCCACCGCGCCCAGCCCTCCAAATACCTTTTATGAAAGAAATATTACACTGATACTGAAACCTGATACAGACAGCAAAAAGAAAATGACAGACCACTACCTCTCCTGTGTATAATGCAAAAGTATTAAATAAAATACTAGGAGATATAATATAACACCAGATATTGAAAATAACTCAATGGGTTTATTCTAAGAATGCAAGATGGTTCAATATTAGGAAATCCATTAATACCATACATCACTAAATCAAAGGAAAAAAAATGTGATTGTAACCATAGGTGCTAAGAAAATGTTTGACAATATTCAACACCCTTAATGATAAAAATGACAGTCAAAAATAGGAATTGAGGGATATTTTATAATAATGTAAAATATGTATGTCTTAGTCTTAGTGTCTGATTTAGTGGAGAAACAATAGGGACATTTCCTTAACATCAAAAACAAAGCAAATATGCTCACTATCCCCATTACTATTCTACATTTTCCTGGCAGTATTAGCTATTGCAATTAGACAAAAGAAATAAAGACGTAAGAATAAGTTTAAAAAGAAGTAAAACTATCTCTATTTGAAATTATGTAATAACATACCTAGAAAATATAAGAATCAGTCATAAAAACTAACTCAAAACACAAATAATTTAGTAAAGTAGCAGGAGATAAAACTGATGTAAAAAATTTAAAATCTTCAGACACACAAATAATAACCAAGTAGAGCTATGTGGTGGAGAAACCCTAATTTATAACAGCAATGGAAAAGATTAAATATTTAGAAATAACTTAAAAAGAAATGTGCAAAACCTATAGGAAAATAATTTCAAAACATGCCTAAAAATCACAAAAGTAAAACTAAACAAATGGGAAAACATTTCCTGTTCTTAGATAGGAAAACATAGGATTATAAAGATGCCGAGTCTCCCTACATTAATCGACAAATGTAAATTATATTTGTAAATTGCATTTACAAATGTATTGGCAATAAAAATGCTAATAAGTGTACTATGGAGTTAAAGAAGTTGATACTAAAATTTATATAAAAAATAAACATGCAGAAATATTCAGGAAAACCCTGAAAAAGCAAAACTGTGAGCAAGAACTAGCCCAATCAGACATTAAAACTTAATATAGAGCCTCTATAATTTAACCAGCTTAGTACTGGTTCATGAAGACAAACAGACCAGTGAGATACAACAGAAAGTCCAGAAATAGACCCAAATATGTATGTATGCTTAGCACGTGATAAAGGTGGTATCTTAAATTACCAGCAAAAATATGAACATTTTAATAAACTGTGCTGGGATAATTAGTAGTCGTTTGGAAAAACCATCCCAAGAATAAGCTATAAATGGATTAGCAATCTAAATGTAAAAATTGAAACTATACCAATACTAGAAGAAAACATGGAAGAGTTCTTTAACTTCAGGGTAAGGAAGGGTTTTCTGATATCAACTCCAAATCCAGAGACAATAAAAGAGAAGATTGATAAATTTGACTATAGAAAATTTTAAAAAGAAAAAACATGTTTTTCATGGTAAAGAACACAATAAATAAATTCAAAAAGCAACTGACAAACTGGTAGAAAATATACATATACCACAAAGAGTTAAACCCCCAATATATAAATAACTCCTAAAAATCGGGAGACAAAGTTTCAAAACTCTGATAGAAAAATGAGAAATAGACATAAACAGACAATTCACAGAAGACACATAAAAATAATCTTCACTATATAAAAAAATAGTTTAAACTCACTTATAACTAGAGAAATGTAAATTAAAACAACACTGAGATGCCATTTCAAAATGGCAAAGTTTTAGAAGGATGAGGACACATTCTATTGGCCAGGCTGTGGAGTAAGTCATATTCATACATTGTTGGGGAAATACATTTCTGTACTATTTTTGCAAATTTTCTACAAGTCTAAAAATATTCTAAAATAAAAATTGAAAACAACAGCAACAAAAACTCAAAACATCTCTAAGAAAATTAGGATGACTTAAGCTGACATATGGACAATGCGTAAAATATTAATAATTTTTTGTGTAATGAAGCTCAAAAAAAGATAATATATGTGAAACTGCACTGAAAAATCATAAAGTTTTACATAAGTATAAGGGTTTTTTTGGTAGAAATTCTGAGACAGAAGCCTAAAGAAGACATAGCTACTGTCCATTGTACGGAAGGTCTACATATCCAACTTTGGGAAAGGGTAGTGAAGCTTTAATACACCACACTTTTGGAGCCAGTTTTTTCCACAATTATCTTTCAGCAACAATTCCAACCTTCTGTACTCTCTTCTGTGATGTTGGCGGTAAAACTCTGCAAACTACTTTTGCCACACTGCCTTGCCAATTGGCTTCCTGCTACAATCTGCTGATGGTAGGCAATGGAGGAATATTGGAAGGCATGAGGAATGGAGAAAGGACTGTCTTCCTGTTCTCCACTTCCTGTCAGCATTGCCTCTGTAGCTGCAGGCTTGTGCTGTTCCCTGCTTCCCACAGCAATCCTAGCATCAGCTTTCCTGTGACCCCTCTGAGACAAAGGCAGTAGCTGGCACCACTATTTTGGCAGTCCAAGACCCAGTCGCACATGTGCTCACCAAATGGGCCTTAGTCTGGGATGATCTAAGCACCCACTTGTCAACTCCGCCTTAGCAATTTGAGTGCCCACCAGGCCCCATCCCCTTCAGAGGTCTGATACCCACCAGGACCCCCATCCACCCAGTAACCCACTCTTCAGAATCCCAGTATGAACCGAATAGAGCTTCCCTCAGAGTCCCAAAGCACTAGCCAGCTCCACTGAGCCATTTCCTCAAACTCCTAGGTTCTATAACCCACCTCTTCCCTGTTGTTGCCCTAGCTGCTTCTTGTAGTTATTAAACTTAAATACCTTAGTATCACTCTTCTTACACTTGTGTAACCAATTCCATAATCTATTCTGAAATACCTAGTAAAGTATCTGTTTTCCCACATCTGATAGACTGTTTTAGAATGAATTTCTGGGTTAGCGAGATTTTGTTTACAGTTCACTTATTCATTAATTTAACATTTATTAGGTTATTAAGTATGGAATGTCCTAGTTCCTTAAGTACTAAGTTTGACAGTTGATATCTCTGACATTTCACTTTGATACTTCTTTTTTGTTTGTTTGTTTGCTTGTTTTTTATTGTGAAGGTACATCCTCATTCTTTCAAACATACATTTTGGCTTGTGATTATCTTTCAAATTTGTTTTTTTAGAGCAATGTTTTGAAACCATGGATAAGTCAAACATTCGTGTTATTTTTGAATATGAGTTCTGTCATGGAAACAATGCAGCGCAGACAGCTCAAAATATCAACAAAGTGTTTGGGAAAGATGTGGCTAATGAACACACAGTACATCAATGGTTCGAGAAGTTCCATTCTGCTGATTTTAATCTTGAAAATGAGCGATGTGGGTGACCTGAGACCAAGGTGGATAATGATGACCTGAAAGCTGTAGTGGAATTGAATCCATCTCAGTCTACACAAGAATTAGCAGCAAGACTTGACATTACTATTCCAAGAATATTGGACCATTTGAAACAAAATCAGCAAGGTAAAGAAGCTGGATAGATGGGTACTGCATGAATTACATAAGTGTGAGAAGAGAAATCTTTTCAAAGCTTGCCTTTCTTTGCAGTCACGACATAAAGGCAAGCCATTTCTATACCGTATTGTTACGTGTGATGAAAAATGAATTCTTTTTGTCACTTGTAAGCATTTGGCACAATGGTTAGATAAAAATGAGATGTTAAAACAGTCCAAAACAAAATATTCATCAAAAAAACTAACGGTGCCTGTTTGGTGGTCCAGCACTAGTATTATCCACTTCAGCTTCTTCAAACCTAGCCAATCCATTACAGCAGATGTCTACTGCAACCAACTGGACAAAATGATGAGGATGCTTGTGATTGAGCAGCCAAGACTGGTGAATAGATACAGGCCGATCCTGTTGCAAGACAACGCTACTCAAACTACAGAGGCTGGACTTGGAAACTCTCTGTCATCCACCATATTCACCAGACCTTGTACCAACTGACGACCACTTCTTCCAGACTTTGGACCACTTGTTGCAAGGAAAAATATTCAGTTCTCAATAAGCTATGGAAAACACCTTTCACTATCTCATCCACCACTCACTCTCCAGGTTTCTTTGCTGCTGGCATAAGCAAGCTACCATTAAGATGGCAAAACCATGTCAATAGTTTAGGCACATACTTTGATTAATTGTGAGATATAATAAACTAAACTTTTGATTTGAAATTGGACATTTCATATTTAGTGACCTAATATTAAGCAAATATTTGGCTACTGTGACAGGCAATACACATATAAGAAAAAGTCATAGTTCCTGCCTTCAAGTGTTCACAATATATGGATGAAGTTAGTATTCAAAGGAGCAAACACCAAGTAGATAAGCTTTATAATAGAGGAACACTCCAAGTGCTGTGAGTGTATATGAAGGCACAAGGATTCAAGACAAGGCTTGTTGGAAGGGGGCCTGAGAGTCTTGCAGGTCGCAGAAGAATCTGAAGGAGAGAAGGACATCGTGTCAGAGGGAAGAATATCTGAAAGACCATCCCAGATTCAAAGAATAAGAATGTTGAATAAGTTCCATGGTACAGCAGTTCTATGGTATAGCAGAACTTACTCTATAGCAGAATTCCAGGGGACAGACTTAAATTGATGCTTAACAAGGAGACAACAATGGTCATGATAGGCCTTGAATGACATGCTAATTAATTTGAAATTCTCCCTGAAGCAATGGAGAACCACTGAAGGATTCATTTTTAAAGATATCCCCTTTTTAATATTATTAAAATAGTACTAGGGCATTGTATAAGTAAAAAAAGGTCCTCCAATCCCTTGACTCACCTTCCAGAAAGGAGTTGACTAATGTACAAATTTGTGGTATGCATTAACATAGATCTTATGATATGCTAGATGTTGTTCAAAGTAAGTTATATTTATTAACCTACTTAATCCTCACAGCAGTCCTATTGGTTAGTTATGCTTGTAACTTTCATTTTACAAAGAGAAAATTGAGGCTCGGAAAGACTGACTAACTTTCCCAGGATCACAGAGCTCGTAAAAGTGGTGGAGGTAGGTTTTCAACCCAGCAAGTATGCATGGCTCCATGATCTATGTTGTTAACAGCTATGCTACAGTGCTTCACATATTTATATGTGTGTGTATGTATGTGCAGAAAAATAAGAAATAATATTCTAACACAAATGACAGACTCTACATTTTACTCTGCACCCTTTTTTTCAATCAGTAATATTCCTTGAAGATATTTCCTTAACAACACAATTGGATCCACTTTATTCATGGGGACTTCACAATATTCCATTATGTGAACATGCCAAACTACATTTAAATATTTCTATGTTGATAACTATTTAGATTCTTTACAGGTTTGGGTCTTAGAAATAATACCACAACAAAATTAATAGCAGTGGAATTGTTCAGAGGAAATATTTTTAATATTAAAAAATAATGCAAAAGTACCCATCATAAATAAAGGTGTTTATTTATTAGCCTTACAACCATGTAGGAGAGTGCCCTAGTACCCCTGCATTCTTGGCAATGATGAGTTTTCATCAGATTTTGTTTTCAAATGTTTGCCCATCTAATAAGTAAAAAGCGATCCCTGCAGTATTTTTAAAATAGCCCTATATGAGGAAAGGTGTGTTTTGGAAAGATCATGCTGAGATAGCGTGGAGGTTAGGTGGATCACACTGAGACTCGAGGCAGAAAAGACAGGTAGGAGACAACAGACTGTGTAAGAGATGAGGACAGCTTAACTGGAGCAGTGCCTGGAACATATTTGGGGGAATCGCTGGGGGAAAGCGATGTCAGAAAGACCAGCTGTTGAGGAGGTAGATCAACAGACCGTAGTTTTTGATATTTAATATTGTGTTAAGGGTGGGCGAAAGAGAGGAAGGATTCGAGGATATCTCCGAGGTTTAGGAGTTGGGAAGCCAGGAGGATTATAATGAAAATAACTGACCTAGGAAACACAGACGAAGGCAAAGGTTTGGGGGCATGCCAGAGGAAACAGGGATGATAAAAAAAGTTCCTTACAAATCTAAGATCCTATAATTTATTTATAAAAATTACCCTCATCTATGGTAGAGGCTATTTCAGAATATTCATATATATTTAATGTCACATAACAATGAATCACTAAATTTTGCAGCGACATGAGGGCAACTTAAATCAAATTATGCAGCACACTTAGGAAACCAAAGTACGATGTTCCTCTGCCAGGGTATTCCTTTAGTATTCTGCCATCTAGTGAACGACAATCATTTGTGCAACTTGGCTTGTAAATTGGTTCTTCAGAATAAAGAAAACTGAATTTTATACTTTCTCATCACGTATCTTTTGGAGTTTCTACACTATAGAAAAATTACCTGAAAACTCCTCACATCTTGACCAAAATCTTTCAGATGGTGACTTTACATATGGAATTCCTAATTACAGAGGAAAGAATGAAAGAAATAGAACCCCTCAGCTTACTCTCAACATTTGACCTTGAGTTCATTTTGAAGTTTTCAATTTTAAGTCATGGCAAACTGACAAGTTCCCTTCACATTATGCCATCAAGAAATGACAACATGAAAAACATCAAAACAAAACAAATCAGCCACTTTCTTCTCTGTAATAGAATATCTTTAAATAAATGATCTTTGTCCTCCAATGAGCATCACTTAATAATATTATCAAAATATTATTCTACATGATACATTAGAGATTGTTTTGAATGTTGTGGAAGTATCTTATAAAAATTTTTATATTCTTGTTATTTATTTCTATGAAGCCTTCCCTGATTTCTTCTGAGGTGATCACTCATTTTGTACCTTTGTGTTGCCAATGTATGGTAGGTAGTACTTATCATACTGTTTTAACTGTTTGCAAGTCTGTCTTTCCAAATGTTTTGTTGATTAAAGAGACAATGTAATATTCAGTTTTGTACCTCCAGTAACTTTCATGATGTTTTCAATAAATTTCAATAAATGAGTGATTTGAAATGATTCAATTGTTGACAAATATTTGAAGTTTCGTTCATCTTAATTCAAGTTAAATTAATATGTAATTTAAAATAAGCAATCACAGCACTCAACTTTATTAAGCCTAGAGAGAAAAAGAACTGAACATATTGTCCGAGTGCCCAGAGGGCCTTAAAATATAGATGTGTGCTCATTAGACTAATTGGACATAGGTAGACAAAAATCCTCCTTGAAATTTGTCCTCACAGGCAATGGCATTATTCCCAGGCTTGTCAACTTCTTTCCCTTGGCAGATCTCTGTGGTCCATCTGCTGAACTTAAATGCTGAAATGCTCCCAAAGTGAACCTGCCTTATGGACATCTTTATTCTGAGTGACTATGCCAGCAAAACACATAAATTTGAGCCATTTCAGATTACAAATGAAATTGTTCTCAAGAGAGTGTTTCATTGCCTGATGGAGAATAATTTTGGATGAAACCTCCAAATTGTGAAATTTATCTTAAGAGTTCAATTGATATTAATAACGTACATTGCTTGCAAGGCCTCTTACTTCATCTATGTATCTAAATTTATTCATTTTACTATTTCCAAGCTAATTCTAAGGATTTCGAGTGAAGACCTCATCTACTTGTGGTTTTTCAAAAGTGCTGTTTACCAAATTCTGTTCCATTGGACAGCTGTTTTCATTTTCTTATAGTTTTAGTATCCCTGCTTTTCAAGAACAAATCTGAATAGACTTTTTTTGGCTCATTAGTCATATTTGTATATTTCAAAGAGCAATGTCTTCCATCTATCTGGTTGTATAAAAAGCCTCATGAAAAGAAAAGAGCATTATTTCTCTTAAGACATTTAATCTATTTTGAAATTTACATCTGATCTCCATAATTTACATTTTTTATACCTGTGGCCACTTGGACAGGTACATGTCTTCATCAGCTCTTCTCCACTGGTGAGCTCAGGAGAAGGAATCGAGCATAGTCTAATTTTCCCCTTCCGGGCTTTCTCTTTCTCTTTCAGAATGGCTTCTCCACAAACACACATTTTCTGCTCCATCAAGCTGTAAGTTTACAGCAACACACTCTGTTTCTGAAGCCGGATTAGATGAAGATTGGAGCTGAAGCCATCTAAATCTGTCTATGATTGAACAGTAATTTAAACTTAGAAGGAAATATTAGAAACTTTTTTTAATTTCAAAGTATTATGGGGGTACAAATGTTTTTGGTTACAAGGATCGCTTTTGTAATGCTTGAGTCAGGGTTATAAGTGTTTCCATCACCCAGATAGTATTCATTGTACCTGTTAGGTAGGTTTTCACCCGTCCCCTCCTCCCCGCTCCCTCAATGGATTTCTGTTGAGTTATACCTCTCTCTATGCACATGTGTGCTCCTCGGTTAGTTCCAATTTAACAGTGAGTACACGTAGTGTTTGTTTTTCCATTCTTTAGATACTAGAAATACTCATTTGGCCACAGTTCCCTTCCATAGTTCCTGTTAAGCATTATCAGTACTAAGACTGTTATCTTGACAGGCACTTGCCTGACACTTGTGTCTTAGTTCTCAATTCTAAACTTTGGAGGTGAAGAAAATAGTGTAACTTATTATCTCCCTTAGATATCAACATCTACTATTAATTATACTTTCTTCTTTTCAACTATTGCTGCAGAGATGACTTTTATTTTCACAATTATCACAAGGTGCCTGGTCTGTGAAATACACTGCTTCTGTTATGCTCCTTCAAATCAAAAGCTTGAAAAGTTGCAAATAGAACCAATCAACATGAAATAGGAAAATAAGACTCAAAGTTTTCTTTTAACAGAAAATCTTACAAATAATTATATAAAAATAAGTAAAAGTAACTCTTAAAAAGATTCATAGTCAATACTTGGGTAAAGACATTCATAATAATGTGAAAGAGGACATATGGAAAAGAAAAGGAACTTTGCCTTCCAGAAAAACCTCAGATAAAAGAACTCACCCAACAGGACCATGAGAACCTGGAGGAATTAATGAATTTAAAGAGTCAAGAGGTTTTCAAAGCAATAAAGTACATCTGGAAATTCAGGCTCCACAAGGAATGACAGTCCAGCCATTGCCCGAAAGCTTCCTGGATGACAGTGGGCCCATAGAGCAGTGCAAGGAGAACCTGAGGTGTTCAAGTCTTCTCCAAATGGAAGACAGAATGCATGCCAGGGATTCAAACTGGACACTGATTGATTCAGTAGGTGAACTCTTTCAAGGCACATTTTGTAGACCTTTGCTTACAGCTATTGTTCTAAGTTGTAGGCTAGCTTTGTTTACAGGTATGCTTATGGCCAAACCTTCCTCAATACTCAGCTCCTGGGTGACTTCCTGGATTGCTAGACATTGATGTCTGATAACATAAAGTTCAAAATGGCCAACATCTTCAAACATGCCATTATCCTCTTCAGGTATTTTCATTCTAACACCTGCTTCTGTATTTATCCTCTGTTGGCCTCTTCTATTCCATAAGTGTTAGAGCTTTGGATAGTGCAGTTCTTTCAGATGTCAATTGTTGCCCTGACTGATAAACATCGGCCTGCTCTGGTTTTCGTTAAGAGTCCTGAGTGTAGAAAATGCTTGCTTCTGGGAAAAGGAACTGGAATGTGTAAGGAGGGTCAGGAACATGTCTTTGTGCATGTGTGTGTTGTACAAGCTTTTGTGTACTGCTTTATATATAAAACATCAGAGTCTAGAATTTAGGAAATGGAATACATTGATGAAAATTTAAAATAAAGTGAAATAAAGATACAAACAAAAATGCTCATAAAATCCTTACATTGGCCCAGATCAGTCTGATCCCCAAGCCAGTAGCATCAACATCACCTGAGAACGTACTAGAAATACAAATTCTTTTGCCCCTTCCCAGCCCTACTGGATGGTAAGCTCTGGGGATGGGGCCCAACAGTGTTACAACAAGCCCTCCAGGTGATTCTGAGTTTGAGCACCACTGGCATAGACTGCAAATAAATAAAAAATTAATCCCAAGTTATTTTTTAAGAATCTCATTTAGACTTTATGTAATAAACAAATGTTGGGAATTTAAAATGAAAGAAATAAAAACCTGAAATGGTCATATGGTAATGAACGGTATATTTTGATATTGATTACAGGTGGGCATTGACAAGTGAATTATTTATAATTGACACATGTAAGCTTTTCATAAAGCTAGAAATAATTCTTAAAATCTCTTAACTATATCCTAACTAGTAAATAACAGAACTAGTATTATATTATATAACATTATTTATTATTTCTGCTCATCTACTATTGTAAGGAAGTCAGTAATATTTTCAAAGGCAATGAGTTCCTCTAATGAAGCCAAACTAAAAAAGAGAAAATCAAATATAAACTCCTTGTGCTTGAAAAGAAAATGTCAGATGTAAGAAGAACATAGAACAGAAAGCAGACAGCTGGACTGAGTGACATATTCAGTTCAGTAAGCAAGCCAAATTAAATCAGAAGTCTCAGACATCCAAGTTCTAGCTTACAAAATGCGTGAAGTAAAAGTTCTGAATAATTGCACTGTACTGATGGCAGGGCTTGCTACTGATTCTGAATCTAGAGACATCTCTAATAAGGAATAAAAAAGATGGATGTAGAATAAATTCAGCCAATGGAGAGCTAGCCACTGGTGTGAGAAAATTGAAAATGATGAAATATCTTACAGACAAAATCTCATTAACAAGAGTTTAAGAAAGACACTGTGGACAACTCACGCTGAAGGATGAACTGCCATCTAGGGATGAACAAAAAAAAAATCACAGATAAAGGGCAAATGGCACTTTTCCCTTGCAGTTGACTTCAGTTTGATGAAAAAATATATGCATAACTTTGCCTCAAGAAATAGAAATCTTTAAGAAAATCTATGAGCAAACAGACATGACGCTGAAATAAACTGAACCAAGAAGAGTACCTACTTAAAGAGGAAGAAAGAGGGAAGGCTGTAAGGTACAGAGAAGAGCAGATTTAAAAGCAAAGAACTTAATTAAGACAGAGAGGATGAATTGCAGAAAGTGGACAGATGCTACTGGAACTAGATGGCTCGTCCTCTGAAGACAATCTTTGCCAGTGTCTTGCTGCTTCTCACAGCTCTTAAAGTGTATAGCACAGGAAACCTGCGTGTTCCCATTCCCAGTCATGTAGCTTGGTTAATTGGCAAGTGTTATAAAACCAAGCACCATGAAAATATATTGCTTTTCAATGTATTTCTTTTAAACAAAAAGAAAATAACTATCCCCATACATTTTTCACCTACATGTTAGTAGCCTGTTTTTACTAAGGATACCTATTTAGAGAGAGACCTTGTGGATAAATTTGATATATTTTAAACTATATATTTGGTCTTTGAGACAAGAAGCACAAATTATTATAAATCTTTTTAAAAAGCAACACAAACTCCATGATAATGATAAACAAAAAAAAAAGCCCCAAATAGGAAGGAAGGGAGTAAAAGACAGAGAGGGAGAGAAGGAAACACTTTTAGATTTGGTGAAAGAAAGAGCATATTTATACAAAGGAGTGAGAGGAGACCTGGTAGTAGCTCTTCCTTTTATCACCAAACCTAAATGACCTGGAACCAGCTTGTCCTGCTGCAATGAGAATGGTAATTCCTGTCAAGAGAGTGATGAATCTATTCTGATTCTTTCTAATAAATCACTCTCATCCGGAAACACACATTATGAGTATTTCTGGACTCTGTTCTCTTCCCTTGATCTATGTGTTTATTCATACTCCGGTAAAGCCCAGTTTTAGTTTCCGTCACGTTATAAAATATTTTAACACCTGGCTTGGGGCCAGTGTACTGTTATCATTCACTCTCAGAAATTGTTCTGTGTATTTTTACATGTTAATTTACTTTCAAATTAATTTTAGTATCACTTTTTCTCTAAAAACAATCTCTTTCATTTTTATTGGGATTGCATTATGGATATTTATAAAGGAGCATAAATTAAGAGAGTGTTAATGACTTGATACTACTGAGTCTTCTTGTCTGGAAGCCAGATATGTCTTTGTCTTTGCTTTCATTTGAGTCTCTTTCATTTCCTTTATTAGAGTTTTATAGTTATCTTTATATTAGTAATGCACAATTATCTTGTTGCTATTATGACAATATTGTATTCTCTTATATTTTCCATGCAGTTATTATTTATACGAAGAATGCTGTTGTTTTTGTTGTTTTCTAAATAATTTACTTAATTTTGTAATCATTTTTAAATATTTTTCTCAGTTCAGAAAACATGTCCTTATGTTTTCCAGGTGTGTAATTATAACTTCTGCAAAGGCCGAAGATTTGCATTCCCGCCATTTATTTTGTGCACTTTTCCAATTGCACGAGCAAATACTTCTGGAACAGCCCTGACTAATAATGATGATAATGGCAGTTCTTCTACCATTCATTAGAACTGAAAAGAATTATGCTGACATTTAATTTGAACGATACATTTCACTATCATTTTGCAACTTACTACCTATTTCTATTTTGTTAATGTCGGCTTTTATTAAAAAATTCAAATGGCTTGTCTCCTTTGTGGTTCTCAAGAGTCTCACCCGTTTGGTGAGGATGCAGTCTTAAAGTCATGAAACATACATGCCGTGCCAGATTCAAACAAGTTCAACCCATTGGTCGTCTTCTTGTTCTCAATAAAAACTGCCATGCAGTACCTGCTACTACCCTCCTAATTTCTCTAAGTTTCACTGCGCCAAGGAAGACTTAAATCTGCTTCCTTAAAGGGGAAAGAGCAAAGCTCTGAAGTTGGGCTGTGTCTTTCTCACAAATTGCAAAGGAATCCATGGCTTGGTCCATGTAATGACGGATATATGTTTTTTAACAAAGTGACTTGATTTACAGATTGATTAAATTACTCTCTCCAAGGACATTAATCTATACTCAGAAGAGATCTTGTAGATTTACCAGTGACAGGGAAACAAAAGCACAACCAGTCAGAAGCCAGGACTTGGGACAAATCACGTTAGTAATTGTCATTAATTTCACACTCACAGGTTCTTCAATCCATTTAGACTAGGAAAAGAAAGATGTTTAAGGCAGAAATCCCCATGAAAGATGATTTAATCATTCATTTTGCAAATATCACAGGAGTAAATACAAGTTTAAATCAAGAGCCTCTTATGACAAGGGCCTGTGCTCAGTAAGCATGGCTCTAAGGCATACACAAGAATTGCATCACTAGGAGGAGATATTCTTCATTCCATGAATCTTTTTTCAATAAACAGAAGTCAACAGCCCTATTTTCAGTTGTGTCAAATTAAATAAACCAAGAAACCATTTTATTTCAAAACATTTCATCCAAGGACTCCATATGCTAGAAGGGTTTGATCTTTCATCCTACAGAAAAAAAGGCCAAAGAAGTTAAGTAACTTTCCTTGTTGGCTGGGCAATACAATAATTAATTAGAGACTGGATGTTAAATCATTAAGTTTTAGATCTACAGCATTACTATTAAGCCATATATGATGAAAGATGAGGAAAAAACCCAAAATATACAAATTATAAATTTATAATAATGAAATGAAACATTTTTATAATATGATATGTAAAAATAGATTATTTTTATCCTCTCTGATATAACTCATATTTTATAGGCTTTATAATATACCATTGTAGGTTGTAAAATATCCTTTGCTGAAAGAACTGAAATATTAGTTAGTACACAATTATTTTCATCTCCTTATTAAAACTGTGAGATTCCAAGAAAATAATAAAATATTATAGAATTATTATGATTTTAGTTATAATAACTAAGATAAAATTATTTGGGAGATTTTACATACCTTAAAAGCTATGGTTTATGTTTTAATATTTTCAAGTTTTTATTCTTGAAGATCATGAACCTTAATAATAATCATAAATAATCAAACTTAGCGAAATATGCCAAAAGAAAAAAATTAATAATTAATATCATGCTATTAATAGGCCAAATTAAATCATAGTTTCTAGGAACAAGAATTGAAAGCTTCACTTTTTTGGCATGATGCTAAAAAGAATATATGTGTCATGAATGCTCATCTTTCTAAAGACTTTTCCAGAAGAACATTACATAATAATTAATTGGTTATGTTTAACATATGCATTTCCTTTTGAAACATCTTACTCAAATTCACATTGTTCCCAACTGTAATTAACACAGTACCTGAGATATAGTAGGCACTTGATTTATTTGATTAGATTCTAAAACTGATTTTCAAGTTACCTTGTCTTTTATAATTTTGTTTCATAACTAGATGGTTCAGCAGCAGATATGCCCTTCATTTAATATTTTAATTGAATTCATTGAGTTCACTAGGAACCTGATCATACCTGAGTAAAATGATCAAATTTAGATTTTAAGTCACCCAGGCCAAGAAATGGATCCTATGGGGATTCATTACTAGACAGCCAGCCCAAGAAGTCCACCTTTGCTATTTGGAAATAGTAAGCTGGACATGTCCATTTCCTCACCAAAATAATGAAGTCCTGTAAACATACAACACTTCATCAGGGAGCCTTCCCCATTCTTTGAAGATTTAACCAAATTGATAGAGCTTTTTTCCTTGTCACCTTTTTTTATCTTTCCTTCCCACCTGCCTTCTTTCTTCTCTTCCTTTCTTAATCTCTTTCTTTCTCTTTCTTTTCCTTCCTCTCTCTCTCTTTTCTCTTTCTCTGTCCTTCCTTTCTCCCTCCTCTCTGGAAAACAAAACATACTTTAAAAAATTGAAGATAATGGAGAACATTTTCCAGTGCAAACTGAAAAGTGAATTGTCAGGTAGGAAAAAAACAACAACAAAGACAATGCAACATGGTAACACGGTATTTCTTCACTGAAGCTGGCCAAAATTCCAATGGATATTCAAGGAAAAACACTTAGCTTACAGTAGAGAACCTTAAGCAGCTCCATCAGTCAACATATATCTCTGCAACAGAAGTTTATTCAGTAAAATTGCAAGCCAGAGCAAAACATGCAGAAGGCAACAGACGTAGAAATGAAGGCTGACAGAGCATTCAATACATTAACTATAAATTTCAGAATTCAGGAGACTCTATAAGATACCAAGTTATTATTAATCAGAAAGTTCGTGACAAATGACTCCATATTTCTGCTGAAGAGCTTCTGGCAGTGAGGCTACACAAGCTACCTTCCTGAAACAGAACTGAATAAATGCTTTGAAAATTTAACAAATGTAAAAATAATTCCAGAAATATCTGATCCCTTTACAGAAAGATGTTCAAAAGACAGGCTAGCTCTGTTGCCCTGTGAAAACTGTCAGAATTAATATGGAGTCACTTGTGTTAAAAAAAATAATAATATTCCGACAAATAAAGCCAGAGAAGGCCAAGAAGGGAGGATACTCATGCACAAATGCCTGATAACAAGAATTATCACACTACCTTGCACAAAAAATACTTCTGCAAAGAAATCTGCCAAACAACTGCCTGTCCGAACTCAGGCCAGTGTCACTCTTGTTACGGATCCTTATAGTCATGAATTATTGTCTCAAAACAATTATATAATCCTCCTCATTTTCCTTTAAAAATCTTTGTCTTTCTTTACCTCCCTGAAAACACACAAAGTTTACTATGGCATACGAACTCACATTGCAATGCACTATTCCCAAATAAATATCATTTGTCTTTAACCCTCCTTCTGTTATTTAGGTTGACAGCCCCAAGATGGTAGATTATACTAATTATATCTGAAGATTAATCCAACAATTTTCTCTTCTAAACTTTACCAAAGGGAAATGCCTAAGATGAGTGTGTGCCTCTGCGTAATCACCCACCTGGTTGTAACACATCAGCTAAATTTTCTGGAAAACATCTGCCTCTGCTCTGAGCTCTATTGTAAATCATTGTTGCAGTAGATGACTCTATTTTTTTTTTTTTTTTTTTTTTTTTTGCCCATTTTCTGTAAGTGGTGAAAGATCTAATGACCCCTTGATCAAAGAGGTGGGACAAGAAGTTATGTGAAGATTTCAGACCTGCCACCTTCTGGTACTGCAGGACCAGCTGAGAGATAAAGAAAGACATCTGTCTTCCATCTGGAATTAGGGCTACTTCATTGACACATAGTAGTTAAAATGTTTCTTTGCTCACTCTGTGTGAGTAATAAAATATCTAATCCTCTACTGAAAATGAATTAGGGAGACCAACTGCCTTCATTTATCTGAGACTCCCCTGGTTTTAACACTGAAAGTCCTACATATCAGGAAACTCCCAGGAAAACTAGTATGGTTGATCACTCTAGATATCTGAGATAAATGTCTCTTCCCCTCTGCATAAAACAGACATGGCAAGATACCGACAACATGAGGCTGTGAGTAGGGTTCCACGCAGGTGCAGGTGATCGCTGGCATGGATATAATAGAATCACATTATTCTGGGCCCAAATCCCAAGAGGCCCTTGTTATAACTCCTTTTTTTAAATTCTGAAAATGCCAGAAGTACAAAATTTTGCCCCTAAGAATGAACACGTATGTCACTTTAACAATTCTATTTTTTCTTTTGAATCTAGGAGACACGTGCTCGAGATTATGATGAGAATACTCCTTCCTGATGTACAGAATCACATTATTTAGACAAATTTGTACATCTTATGTGGGTGCTAACATGCCACCCTGATGGACTCTTGGAATGAAATTTATCCTGGAATTAAGTTTTCCCTAAGCACAATGTTTACCTTATTAATGGAATTTATTTTTCACTACCCTGGCATTCTATACTTTTGAACTAAACCATTCAACTCTAATAATATATTTTTAGCTAAATGAAGACCTCTATTTAAATAACACCCTGCACTACTTGTGTTGTGCAACACAAAAACACTTGTGCTTTATTTCGATTCATAAAGCTCAGATAAGTGACAAATTATTCTATATGTCATTAGAGCAACTTTATTTAAAAATCCATATCATACAAGTAAAATCTTCCCTTCATTTTATTAACTTCATATTCTTAAAACTTTTTGGTTATACAGGACTCTGGACAAATGTGATTCTTTTAAAAACTGGTTGCAAAGAATTGAAGCAATGCTATTCTAAAATGTTTTCTGTTAAAAATTATAAGCAAAACAAAACAAAAAAGCAGATTTGGAGATTTTAGAAATTTCTCTGAGAATGATTGAAAATGGAGACCCATTTTAAGTCTTTTTTATGTAATCACAACTGTAAGGCAGGGTTCAGAAAACCCTTAGGGTTTCCTCAGCCAAAGGGAAGTTGCAGTTGTATGCTTGAACTGTATTTAATATTTAATAACACTTTTTTCTTGTTTTAAGGAAATGAATATTATAAAAATTTCATGAACAAGAATTTAAATAATTTTCCAAAAGAAAAGAATTGAAATCACTTAGAATCTCTGTTACCATTTTTTTGTTCCTGGTCAATATTTTTGCAACATATTTTATGTCATATTTGGAAATACATACTTTGAAAAAAAAAACAACACTGCTCATGATTTTCTCTTGGGGGTAGGGAGTTGAGAGGCAGTTTTCCTAAAGCACTATTCCCCCTGGAGTGGATCGGAGTGAAATAAATCATGCTCGAGGAATGAGGATGGTCACTACTGCCAGGCTGGCTACATAGATTATTCTGCCATCTCTTCTAAATGTCTTCACAAAGCCACTCCAGTCCTAAAACCCTCACCAGGAAAGAGGGCTCTTTCTCTGAATATGGTTCACCCATTTGATCTCCAATTTCCACGTTTGGTTAGGCTCCATGAAATTTTTCTTTCCAGCCAGTTTTCTTTTGTTGCCCCACATGAATAATCATTTTCCTTAAGAGAAAGGAGGGGTAGAAAGGAAAATTTGAAAATAAAGAAAAAAATAATATAAGTGAAATAAACATGCTGAAAGAAAAAGGAAAAATATTTATTTAAAGACATATTGTATAGGGAGAAATATTTATATGAAATCCAACTGGATCCCTTAGAGGCAAAACACCAGATTAAAATATCTGAACTTATCAGGAAGGTACATTTTGTAAAATACTACCGTAGGCATTTGCATTACATTTATCTTTTCTTTCTTTTGGTGAGGATGGTATCATTTTTTTATTTGGATATTAGAAATGAATATTTAATGATGGCTTAAAAAAGGCAGACCAAAAAAGGAGAGTACCCCTAATTAAAGGAGAATTCCGATTAAGAAGAAAGTATGTTTTACACAAGTGTCCTCTGCAGCTAATCTCTTTTGATGATAATTCTGAAAATAAAAATGTGACTTTTTAGTAATGGTAAAGAATTTTTGTATATACAGCAGGACTTTATGAAGTAAAGTCTGTTATCCATTGCTGTTTCCTGAAAATACCATGCCCCCACTTGTTTCTGATTTTATTTTGTCAGTTTGTTACAACTAAACATTGACAAGATGAAAATCATCATGGAGATTCACAATTCTCTGTGTCCCATTAATTATTTCAGGATGCATAGTCCTTTTTGTGTTCTGCTCTTTCTTGCATTTTTGTACTTAGCAACATTTAGACAGTGTCTCTATAGTTAGCAACATAGAGAGAGTTTATATTTCTTAAAATTTTTAAATAAATTTTTTTCACAGAGTTAAGGACCATCGATAAGAGAATGTTCCATGTAATGTTGTAGAGACTCTTTTCCTTGAATCCTGAATCTCTAGGAAATATTCATTTCCATAGTCCCTTGCCAGTGTCTTTCCAATATTCTGCAACCTTTGGACAAAATGGTAAACATAGCCTAGATGAAATAGAAAGAAAAAGGAAAGAAAGGGAAGCATGTTAAGGATACAAAGATGGAAACAACAGTTCTCATTCTCAGCAACTTGTTGGAAACTATAATTGATATTTTCTTTTTCACTATTGGTTCCCTATTTTTTTTACCTCAGCTGGTTAAGTTTTTCCTCTGGTGGAATGATTTAAACCTTATTCTTTATTCTGAGGAAATCCGTGTAGGACGCAATAGTCCTGTGTTAACTTTTACCATTGACTGTAGTTGTAGAATGAAAGACTTCTGGGCACCCCTCCCTGCACCCGCCCACCCCCATCCTCTACCCTTGCCTGGGTTTCCAGGCATCCATTCGGTTGCAACAATCCCATTTCTCCTTGATGTGCAAGATCCATTAATACAGTTTTTTTTTTTTGTTTGTTTTTTGTTTTTTGCCTATTTCGGGAATGGCATGATAAGCCCAAATGACCATGCAGCAATCTCACAGGCAAATTTAGAGTTGAGGGAGAACATGTATCTCCCTGCTTTTTCCTTTGCCTTAGAGGGAAAGAAATTTTCACCACCCAGTAGACACATTCTTTGCTCACTCTCTGACTCTTCTTTCTGAATTGAGGAATTTGGGAAAAGGAGTCTATGATGCTTTGCTCACCTATTGGAGGTCTCTCTCCCTCTGTTAAAGTATCTACCAGTTAAAGCTGCCTTCCCCACCATCCCTGGAAAGCACCCTGCCCCTGTGATGGGGTCCTGTGATGGCCCAGTGGTGCAACACAGGGTGGACAGGCCTCTGTACTTCATAAATCAAGGTTAACAGGCTCAGTGTGGCCCGTGCCTGCCCCACATCTGCCCCACCAGCATCAATCCCCTCTAAAGCTGGTATTTTAGCCTCCTTCTGTCTGAGGTCTGTGCCTATCTCTCAGTTGGTTCCGAATTTGGATTCAGAGATATGGTCGTGGTTAACCCCTTCTAAAACCCCACACTACTGATTAAAAGGAAATGATTATGCCCAAAGTAGGACTTTGATTTTCCTTACGGAGGGTGAAGTAGAAACTTTCCCAATTGTTCCTACTCTTGGGTTCTTATGTGCAACATAAAATTAGGAAATTGGGAACAAGCTTCATGAAAGAATTTATTGAGAATTTTGGCCAGTTCTATAAGGAAATATAGCTGTAGCTTTGTTCTAGTTAACATATGTCAATTCTCAAAACTTTAAGGATACAACATAACATCTACATTGAACTACAAGGTTTTTGTTAAATTTTATGTTATTTTGCAGGTTATATAGAGTACCTTTCTTTCTTAGTGTTCAATAAACCAACTAACTGAAAGAATAATATTTACATGGAACCTAGAAAACAATAACTGTAAAGCATCAGCCCTAACATTTTGGGAACATGAAGTGTTTTTTTAAATATTTTCTTAAATTAGTTACTGTGCTTTAGGTGTGTGTAAATATAGGTTTATATTGTGTGAATGAATAACTGAAAATTGAAGAGCTACCTTTAATTAAATTATCAAAACTATGCTATAGTCTCTTTATTTGAGGGAAATGTTATTTTTGAACTCGTTTTGCTAAACAACAAACTAACTGAACATATGTTAACAATTGCCTTAAGAAAACGGATATTTATTGTACATTTCATGTCAAGTCATAAGATCATTATTTAAGCATAAACAATTAACATAATTGATTTCCTTTTGTGGCCTTAGAATAGGTTTCCCTATACAACTCAGATAAGAATGCTGACCCAAAGAAGAATAGGCTTAAAATATGCCACTTTGATTTAGAATGAGCTCTCTGAACATTAGAATCATATTCAAGTTGTATATATTTCTGAAGTAATTACTACCTTGGATATATGCTTGTTAAACTTTACTTGAAAAACAGAAAGTGATTAGAATGAATAGCCTCCATAAGTGCTTGGACTATTTATTTTGAATAAAATTGTACAAATCATGGTTAAGTATATGTTATTAATAGCCTCTCAGTCTTAGATAGATAGTTTTGCATTTATCATTACGTATATTAGCCTTAACTTTCAGTTTTCTGATGACATTTTTATTGATTTTCTCCTGATTTGAATTGCACGGTATTTTAATCATTTTCTGCACTAGAAGAGGAAAAATAAATTCCACTCTGATCAAGTGATAGCTAGCTCTTTAATAATGAAAAGGATACATAAACTACACCAATTGGTCCCTAGCTATAAAATTGATTGATGAGTGCAAAGGACCAGAGAAAGCTTTGCTGGCAGCTGTGGTAGCCATTCCAATGGAAGTAGGGAAGAATTAGGGGTGAAGGAGAAATAAAGTAGACAACCTTTATTTTTTATTTTTCTTGCAAAATAGGCTAATGGTAGGGAACAAGCACATGAGGAAATATACTAAAATTCAAATGATATTCCTTTAAGATTCCCAGTTGCTCAGTGTACCAGTTTATCGTGTTTCTCTGTATTTTAACCCTTGAAAAATACTTTAAGAATGGTTTATTATTTTTACTTTAACCACTTTTAATATTTTGTATATTAGTTTTGGATATAGTAAAGCTTGATTGCAGTTATGGGACAAATAGAATAATTTTTATGTGATCAATGTTTTTTTCTGATTTATTCTTGTAATGGAAAATGTTGTTTGTAATAGCAAGAAGGATTCATTTTATGTTATAATGTCCTGTAGATGCAGTTTTCCATGCACCAACCCAAAAATCTAAGTTAGAACACATGCATGGTGTTTTATGGGGCAGTGACAGAGTGGGAAGTGGCCAAAAGGGAGTAGAAAGAAAATTGACTGGATGTTGAGACAGACCTGTGATTGAATCCAGACTCTTCCACCTGCTTTCCAGTGTACTCTGGGCAAGATACTCAAGATCCGTAAGCCTCACATTCCTCATCTCTAAAATGGAAATAATAATAACCATCCAATAAGGCTATTGTCAGGTGGAAGCACTTAGAAGGGAGTCCATAAGTATTAAAATATTCCTTACTGCCTTTCACTCCAAAATATTTTCAATTAATAAGTCCATTTTCAGTGAACTATTGATGCCAACAAAGACAAAAAAGAGAAGGAATAGAAGATGATAAGATTTCTTCTTGGAAAATTTATCTTAAAATAAGAAGCAAATGGATGTCACATCCAAAGTCAGTTTTTGCAGAGTGTTTTTCCCATCTGAGGGAACATATCTCATCACACTTTACTTCATTAACCAATTTAACAGTATGTAGCTTCCCTAATCCTCCTGTGCACTGTGATTATTAAAATTCTCGGCAGGTTGATGACGTGCTACAGATGAGAACAGATTAACTCAATTATAACCAGTGAGGCATGTTTATTAGCACACTACCTTGCCTCTTATTACTTGGGTTTAGCTTGTCAAAAGTAACATATAAAAGACTTAACTTTCTATAACTTTCCCCTCCCACTTTACCTATTATAGTCTTGAATATCCTCAAAAGTGCTTTTATACCCCAGAAAAGAAACCCACACTTAGATATTCTTTGAATTTCAGTGTTGAATGACATTCTTTGAATTTCGGTGAATAGCATATCAACTTTGCTAGCCAAAGTATGCACCAAATATTATTTGTTAGCTTTCTATCAGGAGATAAGTTGGACCCAACAAATTTTAAATTGTTTATGAAGATATTCTATTAGCAACACTTTACTCTGGGGAGATGCAAAAGAACCCAAGGTCAGTTCCATCGAGTGCCTGACCACTGCCTCATTGCTGCTTCTGTTTAAAACTTTAGATTAAAAATATAGCTTCTTTGGGCCTGGCATTTAGAATGAATTGCCTTTTAATTCTAAAATCCTGTCTGTCTATGAGTATCTTAAGCATTTATCGGGCACCCTGTGAATTCAACTTATTAAGGTACAAAATAAGCACCTTAACACAGAAGTTTAAAATTCAAGTTTCCTGAAAACCTCAGTCCTTAACGAATAATAACTGAGTTCGCTTGTTCAGGCACAAAGTAAGTGAATTCTCATTTCAGTTGTTAGCTTAATATATACACTATGTGCCAGGGACTGGGGTTGCAAAGGTAAACAGGATAATCATGGTATCTATGTGATCAAAACTTAAAGTCTAGAGTGGGACACGTAATTAATGAAAGACCTGGGTTAAGAGCTTCAGTGGGGCAAGTTGGTTTTTGGTTTTTCCCTTGGATAATTGAATGAATGGTAATTACCATCAATCCCCAAGAGAAAGCACACAGATTTTCAAGACATTAGAAGAAAAATGATGAGTTGTTTGGAATATGTTGAGTTTTAAGTGTATTTCCCAGAAAGAGCTTTTAAAAATATATAACCTTTCTCAAATCCTAATGTTGATGTTAAACTGGAATCATTTGACATAGGAGTAAAGAGAAGTAGAATCTCCTAAGGGCATTATTTTGATTCCAATAAACTTTCAATTACATGAAAGAGATGGAGAAACCATGTTCTATACTGGCCAAAGTAAGAAAAGTCCCAGAGGTCAAATTCTTTTTAAGACACTGCTGAGACATGGAAAGTAAAATCTAAGTACAATGAGGAAGGTGACTTATATTTGGGGTTGGGGCATATATTTGACTCTTTTAAAGAACAAAGTTGAAAATTACTTCTGTGATTGGAAAGAATCTAGGCATAGAATACTTAAGCTCAGTGGTCTGTGAACTTGTCTCTTCATTTCTCCTTTATTCTCATGTGTTGAAATAAATACTTGGGTCGGAGACTGTAATATGTATTTTTCTAGCTGCTCAGCAGTACTGGGAGAGCAAATTAAAGACCTCCTTTTGATTAGGTTGGAAACAAGGGTTCTCCAAAGGATAGTAAAACTAGACATTGCCGTGGGAAAAGGAGGCCAAAACTTAGATCAGGGCTTTTGATTATCACCTAAGATTCAAGCTGAATTAACACAGGAAAAGTTAAAGACACTATGTTTCATTGATCCTAACTTCAAATTCTTTTACAATAAAATGGCAAGTAATCCCTGAAATCAATTTAATCAGCCATTTTAAATTTGCTGTCATTATAGTGGCTTTCCCAATGCGTTATGCCTAAGCATGCACGAACTTGGTAATAACTATTTATTTTGTCATAATTTTAATAGTTTTGCACATTTGAGGTATGTGTATTGAGTGAGTTTAATTGCCACAAAATGCCCTCGGAAAGATTGTGTTATGATTCAGCAGTGAATAAAAAGTTACCATATACCCAGAAAGGCATGGAAACAGAGCTCTGTAATATAAGATCAACATCTGTGTCTAATAATGACAAAATAGCTTTTCAATAAGTATACAATAAAAGTTCTAAATGATAAGAAAACAAATTACTATTTAATTGGCAATGTATTTTCCTTCTTAGTGCTACATAAAAGAATGTAATAAGTGAATGAATTTCCAAAGCATGCCATAGTCTCTTGAAATGTTTATTTACATACCTGTTGAATGTTATTTGGGCTTAGCTCCTTGTTTTAGGTTATTTCGAAAGCTAAAGTCTCTATCTCTCTCTCTTTTTTTAAGCAATGTATTAATATTTGTTAGTGCTGCCTGATGGCAGGAAATCCTAATTATTGAGAAAGTATTTAAAACGGAAAACAATTTCTAAAGTGCTGAAGCTTTAAATTTTAAAGTCATACATTCTGGCAAATGTCCCAACAATTTTATTAACCTAGAGTAAGGGTTGTACTGGACTGTATAAAGGAAGTGATATGGTAGATTTAGATTCTGATTAATATTTCCCAGGAATATCAGAGAAACATCTCTAAGTCAAAGTTTGTCGTTGAGGAGAAATATAAATTTCAGTAGTTCAAGTTTTCTAGATTGGTAGCAGATCATTTGTACATGTCATAAATACTGAGCACCTATTTGTATAAAGGACTACACTGGGCTCTGTGGCAGATGCAAGAATAAATAGATAGCACTCCTGTCATCAAGGAGCTTATAGTCTGAACAAGGAGCTAAAATGTTTTTATAAATAACTATTAATATAATTCAAAATGATAAAGAGCTTCCAAGGACATATGAGCCAAGGACCCTGGAAGCAAGATGTTCACATACCTCTCCATTTTAAATGACAGTAGGAGGGGACGAAGAGCTCAGACAACTAAATGCAGTTGTGTAACATGAGGCGCTACCCTAAAAAATGTAAATGTATTCTTCTTCAAAAACAACTCCAATGTTCACGTAAAGATGAGTTTTTTAAATCTGGGGGAATAAAAAGAAAAACAGAAAGTATCAACATTGATTTTGCTTATGATGCCACAGCATTAGATTTAAAAAATGTAATTTAAACTTGTGTAAATTTTAAGTGAGATATCTTCTTTTGAAAATGCATTAAGATACAGGTTGAAGTAATTTAAATTTTGCAATTTTCATCAGTGAATTCAAGGTCCTTGCTTCAATAAATAATCAATTTTGTATTAATGGATTAATAAAATACTTAGTGCTTAATCTTTTCATGTACCTCAATTAAATACATTTTTGTGTTGAGATGATTTTTGATTATTTCTGTGTTATCACCTTTGTACAGACCTCTTTATTTCACTCTATCATTTTGCTTTCTACTATAATTATTTATTTATGAGATTTTCTTTCTAGATAGACCATGAGTCTTTGAAGGCAGAGACTATATTCTACCCACTTGCCCTTCCCCATCACCTAGCGGAGTGCCTGGAATTTAGCAACAGCTCAATAAATGTATGTTGAATAAATGCATGCATGAAAAATGGTTACATTAATGGAAATTCTTTTTAAATATAAAGAAAGCATAAGAAAAAGTCTTGGTTCTAGTGCTATATATGTCAAATTTCAATTCCAGAGGACCATATATTTTTCTTATACCAAATATTTTAATTTTGTAAAATACTATTACATTTTCAAATGTAACAGCTTGTAATGTAATAGAAAATCACTAAGCAGAGAAAGAAAGAGGATGGTACATGCATTATTTGCAATTCCTCCAACTGAAGTGACCTCGGTTAGAATTACAAGCTGTAATTTAATTATTTTCCCATTAAGCTACTGAAAAAACGTGAGAATAGTACACAAATACACTTTAATTTATTTACTGCAAATTAAGCTTAGTTAAATGAAGTTCATTCATTTCCATTACTTCAGAACTCTTGCCGTTGCTATTGACAACCAACTTTTAGTTGGTTATATACATAAATATACCGAAAAAATAACTATTATACAGATAAATAATTCTTATCATTCATCCTAAAAATAATTAAAGGAATAAAAAAATATTTATAGTAAAGGTATCTAGAAGCAAATGCAGTATGTTGGGGTTTTGTTTATATAACCACCATGCATCCAAGAAACCACCGTATTGCTAATTTTATGTTAAAAGAGAAAACATATTTAAGGTTTATTATATTTAATGTCATAAAGAAAAGTGATTTTAGATAGTGACGTGTAAAAAGAGTAATATTACTTTCCCTCTTGCTATCAAGTAATATTAGTGATCAGATATAGTGATATTTTAAAAAGAAGAACAGTGGTCAAGTTATAAATATATCTTTATTTTTACAGTCCTATATCAGCTAGATGCAGGTTCTCTGAAACCACGAACTGTATCATTCATCTTTTTATCCCAGGATCTAGTCTAGTGTCAATAGTTAACTGACAAATGAATGAGCAGATTCTATCACTAACAAGAGCTGCATTCACAATGCATTATATTAATAGTAATCTATTGAGTATTTGTCTATTTCTGATAGATTCATGCTTTTTAGTTAAAAACACTACATCAATTTGTATGTTACAACATAATTTAAAAAATCAGAACTGGATAGAGTCGAGTCTGAATACTTCCCTCCCAATCTCTCTTCCTCCCTCCCTAAAGTCATTAACAGTTTGCCGAATGTATGTGGTCCCATCTTTTTCTATGCTTATTTAAATACACATACATACTTTTAAAAAAATAGATACAGATATTTAAGTACATAGATATATATGTACTGTTAAACAAAAATAGAATCTTGCTATACATAATGTTTTTTAAAACATTATTGAGAAATAATTCACATAGCATAACATTTAGCCATTTTAAAAACCATTGATTTTTAGTGCTTTTACAGTTTTTGGCAGCAATTATCACATTCAAATTTTAGAACATTTTGTCCCCTGAAAAAGAAATTTTATGTCCATTAGTAGTCACTTCCTTTTTCTCCACCCCCACCCCTAGTCCTAGACAACCACTAATCTATTTTCTGTCTCTGCAGATTTGCTTATTCTGGATGTATTATATAGATGGAATCACACAGTATGTGGTCTTTGTGTCTGGCTTCTTTCACTCAGAATAATGTTTTGGAAGTTTATTCATGTCACTGCATGTATCGGGACTTCATTTCCTTTTGTTTCTAGTATTATTCCGTTGTATGGATATAACATATTTTGTTTCTCCATTCATCGGTTAATGGACATTTGGGTTGTTTCCACTTTTTGATTCACCTGAACAATGTTGCTGTGAGCATTCAGTGAACAAGTCTTTTATGGACATTGTTGTTTTCATTTCTCTTGGGTAGATACCTAGAAGTTGAATTGCTGGGCCATATGGTAACTTTATGTGTAACATTTTGATAAACTGCCAAACTATTTTCTAAAGTGGTGCACCATTTTATGTTCCCACCAGCAATGTAAGTGGGTTCTAATTTCTCCATATCCTCAGCAGTACTTGTTATTGTCTCTTTGATTACAGCCATTCTGGTGGTTATGATGAGGTATTTCATAATGGTTTTGACGTCCACTTCCCTAATGACACGTGCTGATGAGCATCCACCAGAGTGCATATTGACTGTTCTTCTATTTTCTTTGGGGAAATATTTATTTCAAATCTTTTTACCAATTTTAATTGGGTTATTTTTTTCTCGTTATTCAGTGGCAAAAATTTTTATATGTTCTGGATACAAATCCTTTATTATATATGATTTTCAAATATTTTATTCCAGTCTGTGGGATGTCTTTTCACTTCACAGATGGTGGTGTTTGAGGCAAAAGTGATTAATTTTGATAAAGTCCAACTTACTGTTTTTCTTTTATCACTTGGTTTCGTATCTAAAACATCATTGATTAACTCAAGGTCATAAAGATTTGCTCCTACGTTTTTTCCCAGGAGTTGTATGTTTTTGCTCTTATATTATGTTCATTGATTCATTTTGAGTTAGTTTGTGTGTATGGTGTAAGAAAACGGTTCAAATTCACTCTTCTAAATATGGATATCTAGTTGTATTGGCATCGTTTGTAGAAAAGAATATTTTCCCTTATTGAATTGTTCTGGGATCTTGTCGTAAATCAATTGACCATTAATGTAAAGGGTTTATTTCTGGACTCTCAATTATGTTCTGTCAATCTATATGTCTCTCTTTATGGCAGTACCACGCTGCCTTGATTACTGCAGCTTTGTAATAAGTTTTGAAATCAGAAAGTGTGAGTTCCCCAACTTTATTCCTGTTTTCAAAATTTTTTAGCTATTCTGGATCCCTACATTTCCACATAAATTTTAGAATCAGCTTGTCGATTTTTGCAAAAAAAAATATATATATATATATCTAACTGGGATTTTGATAGGAATAGTATTGAATCTGTAGATCAATTTGAGGAATATTGCTGTTTAAACAATATTAAGGCATCTGCTCCATGAACTTACGATGTTTTTCCATTTATTTACACCTCCTTTAACTTTTTTCAACTATATTTTGTAGTTTTTAGTGTACAAGTCTTGAACTTTTTTTTTTGATAAATTTATACCCAGTAATTTTATTTTTTTTGATGCTATTGTTAATGGACTTGTTTTCTAAATTCCGTTTTTATATTGTTCATAGTTAGTGTTTAGAAATGCAATTGATTTTTATATATTAGTTTTGTATCTTGCAATCTTGCAGAACTCATTTATTAGGTCCAGAAGTTTTTTAGTGAGCACATATTATTTTTAAAGTCCCTTTTTTCACTTCACAACATATTAATATGGATAACTTTTCAAGTCAGTCTATATATACCTTTTTAATTTCCATTTTAACAGTTGTCTAGTATTTCACATTGTGATATAACAAAATATATTTATCCATTCACCTATTGAAAAGCATTTATATTGATTTCTCTCTTTTTCTGTTATGTTATCACAAAAATACTGAAATGAACATTCTTGGTCATACCTCTAACTACTCACTGATGCTCATATTTTTTAGAGGTCAGATTCCTAAAACAAAATTGACTGGTTATAGTATATACTTATCTAAAATTTTAACAAATATTGCAAAATTGTCCCTCAAAAGTGTCTGAATTTTTCTCTCATCAAAAGACAAGGTAGATTTATTAAAGTAGAACATCAAAACAACTAGCAGTTTCTCACAATTGTCTTTTAGCTTGGGTAAAAAGAATTCCTCTCCAGAAATGCAGCAAGATTTCTCTTGTGACTGTCAGATTAACTTGGGGCTAAGCATAGATATCCAGAACTGCTGGCAAAGGCGTCTTTCTTCCCAGACATTTTAACCCAAAGTAATACAGGGAACTGAGAGGATTTACTGTAGTTCAATCAATCAATCATACATACTGTGAAGCTTTCCGATATTTGTGCTAGCGGATTCCCAGGGGAATGTGGTTCACTAGGTCTCAGAATATAAAGCACATGTTTGGAATGCAGAAACACATGCAGACTAGCTATAGCTCAACAAATACTTCTAATAAATGATTAGTCAAGTTTGTGTATACCTACGGACTGATATATACATGTATCAATATATGCCATCTATGTGAATTTTGGCATGAAATGGTTAAATCCTCTTGTCGCTGCCAGAGGTGGAGTATATTATAATCATATCCCAAAGGAAGTATGATGGCGTCTTGCTAGGTTATACCCCAACTTCTAAAAACGGTTTTTTGGTGTTTTTTTTTTTTTTTTTTTTGAGACAGAGTCTCGCTCCGTTGCCCTGGCTAGAGTGAGTGCCATGGCGTTAGCCTAGCTCACAGCAACCTCAGACTCCTGGGCTCAAGCAATCCTACTGCCTCAACCTCCTGAGTAGCTGGGACTACAAGCATGCACCACCATGCCCGGCTAATTTTTTCTATATATATATTTTTAGTGTCCGATTAATTTCTTTGTATTTTCAGTAGAGATGGGGTCTCGCTCTTGCTCAGGCTGGTTTCGAACTCCTGAGCTCAAACAATCCGCCCGCCTCCGCCTCCCAAAGTGCTAGGATTACAGGCGTGAGCCACCGCGCCTGGCCCTAAAAACGGTTTTAAAGTACTTTTCCATTGCCTCAAAATTCAGGGGCTATTGACTATAAATGAGAGGATACAGACCATAGGCCAAATTCCCATATCTTGTAACATCACAGCCTTATTCGTTTCAGACTGTAAAATTTTCATCGGGTGTCGGGCAGGTGGGAGGGGGAAGAAGAGGATGGGTATATTCACACCTAATGGGTGCGGTGCGCACTGTCTGGATAATGGGCATGCTTGCAGCTCTGACTCGGTAGAGCAAAGGCATGCAACCTAAAATTTTGTACCCCTGTAATATTCTGAAATTAAAAAATAATAAATTAAATTAAATTAAATTAAATTTTTAAAAAACCTTTCAGCCAGAAGTGTACAGAGAAAATAGGATGGAAACAAAATCTTTAACAGGAATAACTAACAAGGACTATACCCTAAGTATAATTGCAAAGACTAATGTCATTCTGACTTACTAATAAGAAGCAAGAAATGGACTGAAAACGGGAACCCCATGTAGGATAACCAACAGAACCTGGGAAGTGAGAAATGCAGACCATCCCAGCCCACAAATTATAACCTTAGTCACAAGATTAAGGTTTATTGATGATTTTTTAATTGAGAAAGAACTAATTGGTAGAAAAATCCAAGGTACAGAGTTTCTAGTTGATATATATGTGTTTCGGGCTATGTTAACACTAGAGCAAAATACGAATTACTTACTATTTGTCAAGAGTTCTTTGTTCTTAATCCAAAATTTTTTTTAAGCTTTCATCTCAGCCCCAAAAGTACGTATCTGTTAAACAATTTCCATATGGAAGCCATTGTGTTACAAGCTCTGGACCAAAAAATGATACATGGCTATTGCCTTAAAAGAATTTACCATACAGTAGGAGAGATACTCATGCATATGCATGAATATAACATAAGCTCATATAAAAGTCTATAGATCATGGTTGCAGAGATTATTCACGCATTAAAAATTTAATAGAATATCTATTCTACAAACAACATAAAGCTGTAATTAAAGCATTAAAGTTATTTGCCAAAGTAAGTGTAAGTAATTATATTGCTTTATTCTAATTTTTAAAGTTACTAAAGAAAACTCTTCAAAGTCAGGGAGTAGGTCTGTCTTGTTCATTTTATCTCCAACAATTATCACAATGCTTGTTATAGTAGACTTTCAGTGTATCCCATAAATATATAGTGCATACAGTTATGGGTCACATAAAAATGTTTCAGTCAACAACAAACCACGTTTACAACATGAATCCCATAAGATTAGAATGAAGCTAAAAAATTCCTGTCGCCTAGTGATGTGATAGTTGTCCTAATGTCATACAGCAAGCAACACATTACCTTTTCTATGTTTAAATATGTGTAGATACACAAATACTTACCATTGTGTTACAATTGCCTATCATTCAGTACAGTAACATGCTACACAGGTTCGTAGCCTAGGAACAATACGCTATAGCAAATAGCCTAGGCACGTAGTAGGCCATGACATCTAGGTTTGTGTAAGTACACTCTATGATGTTCACACAAGAAAATTGCCTAAAGATGCATTTCTCAAAACTTTTTTCCACCATTAAGTGACACATGACTGTACAATTATTATTTGTCAATTCAATAAAATTATTTAAAAGATTAGTTGAAAAACAAAGAAAATTCAGATTAATAAAAATATAAAAAAGAAAATAAATATAACACAAACTTTGACCAGCTATAAATACTCTAAAAACACATATTTTTGCTATGTGTAACGTTATTCTTAGAAAATTACTATAATTGGAATTGCCATGTTTAAAGTATATTTACATTTTGCATTGTAATACATAATGACTTACTACCTTCTAAAAAGTTTGTATTGTTTTATATTTCATTCACTGGCGTACGAGACTCTTGTTTCCCAAATATGCCTCAGCATTTTATCAATACTTCATTCTTGGTCAATCTAATATGTGACAAGTAATCTTGCATTGCTATTTTCACTTGTGTTTCTTTGATTACAAAAAAGCATTTTCTGTTCATTTGCCTGTAATAGTTCTTGATGAATTAGCTCCTTGTTTCCTTCTTCAACTTTTCCTCGTGAATGTGTAAATTCTTTACACGATACTGTTATATAGTACCTTTTTCAATCATATATTACAATTTTTTTCTGATTTTACATTCATTTTCAATGCCATCCACTCTACAATTTACCACCAATATATTTTATCATTTATGTAACCAAGCCTCTAAAAATTTTCCTCTTGGTTTCTGACTTTGGTGTCACATCAAAGCCCAGTAACAACCGAAGATAACATAATTAATTCTCTGTAATGTTCCTAGTTTCATTATTTTCCTTTACATTTCAACAGATCGTGGGTTTTAATGTAAGCTTAAATTTATTTTCCAATCACCTAGTTATCCTAATATCATTTGATAAATAAGCCAACAGCTTTGAAATGCTACATTTGTAATACAAAAAAAGAAAAAAAAAAAGACTGTGACTGTAAATTTTTTCTGGATCATTCTTTTATGTTTGTTTCTTCTGATAAATCCTAAAATCTTTTAACCAGGTGTTTCTCCCCACATTTTATTGAAATTGGTTCTGCAATTCTCAGAATATTTTTTAAAATTCTCCATGAGATAGTTATTTTGCATAATTTTATTTTACCATAATTTTAATAAGTCTGGGACTCTTTGCAAGAGAAAAATAATAAGTGGACAAACAAATCTGAATGAAAAAATTCACAATGTCAAAAATATCAACAAAGACCCACAGATCTTTCCTTTCTTGGTAGCCTTGGGGTAAACCGGAAAAAAAAAGAAATAAAGTACTGTGTTTCGACCACCAGAGGGCAGTGCACTCTAAATAATGGACCTCAGCAATCTTACAAAGCCCAAAGTTTTACTTGTCTTGAAGATGAAATTTATGTAAGAATAACAATAGACTATAAGTTTATTTATTTATTTTTTGAGACAGAGTCTCGCTCTGTTGACCCCAGCTACAGTGCAGTGGTGTGATCATAGCTCACTGCAACTTCAAATTCCTGGGCTCAAGCAATCATGCCTCAGCCTATCTTGTAGCTGGGACTACAGGCATGCGCCACCATGCCCAGCTAATTTTTCTATTTTCAGTAGAGACAGGGTTTCCTTCTTGCTCAGGCTGGTCTTGAACTCCTGACGTCAAGTGATCTTTCCGTCTCGGCCTTCCAGAGTGTTAGGATTACAGGTGTGAGCCACTGCGCCCAGCTTATAAATTTATTTTAAACTCTAAAATAATTACAAAACTTAATTCTGGTATTAGCAGTATAACATTTATCTATAGCACTTATAGAATATTTATAGACATAGAGTCACCACCGAATTATCCATATATCCATAAGTCAATCACTGCCTGGCCAGACATATTGCTGAAGATCTGCATAAAACTAAAGGTCTACATGAAACAAGATGCTCTGTGCCAATGAGAACTGGAGCACAGGAACTGTGTCTTGCTCACTGCTTGTTTCTTCTGTACATGGATAGGACCCAGGTTATAGTAACAACTCAATAAATATTACATGAATGAAAAATTAAATGATCTATAGTCTCAGCCCTATTTCATTTGAATTAATTCAAATGAAACCTACACTATGCCAGGAACTATTACTACCCTTAGGTAAGCGAGTCCCCCACCCTGGGCCTTAGACTTCATCTGCGCCTTCTCCAGCCACAAGCCCTCTCCATCAGGCTAGGACTACCCTTCTTCCCATGGTCAATGCAACAGGGCTACCTGAAGCCTGTGGTCACCCTTTTACATCTTGCTCTGGGGAAGACATACTCAGAGAAATAGAGCTACACAGTCCCTGGATGTGGGCTTCAGTGCCATCAGTGTGCACACCCTAGACCCAAAGCTTGGCTAAAGGGGCTACCTCTTTGAAGTGTAGACAGAATTTTATTGTGCAGGCAGGGATTTACGGACCAGAAGAGTTGAAAGCAAATTGTCTCTCTTTATTCTTGCTATTTCTATATAACATAATGTTTACACGATAATTATTTATTGCTTGTATAGTTTTTGTTTCTTTCATTTTGTTTTGTTTTGTTTTGTTTTTGAGGTATAGTCTCACTCTTTTGTCCGGGCTAGAGTGAGTGCCGTGGCGTCAGCCTAGCTCACAGCAACCTCAAACTCCTGGGCTCAAGCGATCCTCCTGCCTCAGCCCCCCGAGTAGCTGGGACTACAGGTGCGAACCACCACGCCCAGCTAATTTTTTTTTATTTCTATTTTTAGTTGACTTGCTAATTTTTTCTATTTTTAATAGAGGTGGGGGTCTCGCTCTTGCTCAGAGCTGGTCTCGAACTCCTGAGCTCAGGCGATAATCCCACCTTGGCCTCCCAGAGTGCTAGGGCTTGTATAGTTTTTGAAATATAGATGGAAAGATATAGAAGTAAAACCCACTTGGTGACAGATTGGATATAGAGGATGACAGTAACTACTGACCTTGTGTATCTTTCTGGCTTGGAGACTGGTTGAATTGGCACTATAATCAAATGAAATTAGGAATTCAAGAAGAGAATGGGTTGGTAAGAATGATAAATTCTAAGAAGAGCAAGTTCTGTTGAGGACCTGCGTAATATTCACATGCAACTGCCTGAAGAGCAGTTGGAAATTCTAGTGAAGACCTCAGGAGGAAGGTTTTGACTAGATCACACATTTGAGAGCCTTCTGTGTATAGTTGACAATACAAGCAAAGAGGCTACCCAGAAAAAGTATACACAGTACAGAAAGAATAAAGCTAAGGTCCATAATATGGGAAATAACATTTTTGGATAAGAGGGAAGAAAATGAGTAAGAGCCATCTGTAAGGTAGGCAAAGCATCAAGAAAGTAGAAACCAAGAAAAAGTCTGAATGTGTACAAAGAGCTGTTGAGTCAAATGGAACAGAAAAGTCATGTGTAATACATACTCACAAGCATGGTGTGGATTTGGTCATCAGGAGGTCACACGTGACTTTGGAAGCAGTCGTGTCAGTGAGTGGTCAGGGCGAGGAGAGAGTGCTCCAGGCAGAGCAGGGAATGGAAAGTAAAGAATAAAGCTAGTGTCTACCCTTTCAAGACTTCTTCCCTGGAGAAGGTAAGGAGAAAAAGAGTGCAGATACTCTCCAGCTTGATGGGAGAGGCTACTTTCAGGAGAAGCTGTAGGTTAATAATAAGAAAATCAGGAAAACGTCATCGCCCCCATTGGAAACCCAAATGCAACCTCTATCCCTCCTCTTTTCCTGTTCCTTCTTGACTCCCACCCACCAAGATGCAATCACTGACCAGTATCAATAAGAAGTCAAGCATCCAACAAATGAACTGCTTCCTGCCCATAAAGTATAGGTTCTCTTTCTTGAAGAGTAATGTTTAAAGTGGGGCTTTTATTCATCACTGTTCTATTCATCATTCATTATCCATCAATTCCTTTTTATTGGAAATAAAATCTAGAATATGAAGTCAGAATTTATTGACAATAGGCAATTTAGGGTTCTAAGCAGTAAATAATAAATTGATACACAAATTTGGTAACGCAGAGTCGGAAAGTAGTATGAGAATCCTTATGGGAGTCAAAAGAAATGTAGGCTGACCAGATTTTTTTAGTTTCCTTTGGCATGCTCATCTTGGCTTTAATTTCTCTTCCTACGACTAAATGTGCAAGTAATGAAGGTTTAGTATTGACTTATGCCAACTTTGATTTTAGTGGATTCATTACTGGTCGAACTCAAACACCGCTTCTCGCCTTGTCCCAGAGGCAGCTTCCTCTGGCACACACTGCACGCCCCTGCCCTGCTCCTCATTGTCCTCCTGTTCTCAACACCCAGCCCCAACTGTGAGCCACTGCCAGCTAAGCAGTTCACATCCGGCCACTCCAGTGCATGCTGAGCGGATGCTGCTGTCTTTAGGTAGGTTTCCACAGGAAACAAGGCTGCGATCTAAATATAATACTTTTTAGGGTCTGGGAGAGAACCCCTAAGAAATCAAACCCTGCCCCCTCCTTAAGTATTTTGTGCACTCTCCAAAACAACTCCCTCCTGGCTCCCCTGTGAGACTCTGCATCCTAGTTTTTGAAACTCAATTTTCTTCTCATGATATCCAACCTCATTCTCGACTCCCCCCACCCCCAAATCCTGCTAGCACAGTGCCCTAAATCTGATCCATTCCATCCATGTAATGCTCTGGAGCTGGGGTCTGGGGGGCAGTCAGCGGTGCAATTGATGAGAAGCATAACCCTCCTTTTTCCAAAGAAAATACTGTGTGAGATGGAGCAAAGGCCAGCTGGTGCTCCCAGTTCCACAGGCCCCTTAGACTCCTTCGATTGGGTACCCAGCTGCAGGCAGACCTGTTGGACAAAGGACACACCTCTCTAGGACAAAGACAAATTGTCAGACCATATAGCTTGAACCCATAAGTTCCATGAAATAGTTTCCCAACTGCCTCCTAGTTGCTTTATAATTTGAGAGGCATGGTGCCTCCTCTGATACGGTGAGTCACATTGTAAAACAGAGCAGTAATTGTACTTCTCAAGGGTGGATCCCTTAGGAAAAAAGAAGTTTGGAGATAATTGTTCTACCAAGTCCTTAATAAACTTCTTTGCCAAATACCCTTGTCCTCAATTTCCATGTGGGGGAGCTGAAGGAAGTGGTTTATTCTCTGGTTACTTCTGCTTATTTCATTTAGGAAGAAAGACCAAAACCCTTTGGAATGCAATGCCCAGGATACCAACTGACCCACTGGACAGCCTTGATGACCCATCTGTATCCAAAACCTTCTCAGCAAGCATCTTATGGGGAGCAAGAGACAAATTTTTGGAAGTTATTCTTATGTATTTATATAGCACTTGTGATGTCCTTCACAGCATCCTAAGGGAAGATGCCCATTGTGGTGAATAACATTTCTGAACAACTCTCAACTCTGCCTATAACCAGTAACTTCCAAATTGACCTTCCACTAAAAATCATAAATTTGTACACAGACACACAGACACACACACACACACACACACACACACATGTTTGTGTCTTTGATGAAGATTATAACAGCAGAAGAACCAGCATTAAATCCTTTTTTGGAATCTCAAAGGATATAAGTAAATAATTACATTGTGGGGAATGGAATTCATTTTTATGTATTAAAGTGTTTAACAAGTAACAAAACACAAACAACATTACCCAGAAAAGAAATGAATAACATCCTAAACATATTATAGATGAAACACAAAAACTACATATTCCGTTATGGCTCATACATAGAATAAATGCTAATGAAAGGATTATATATTCTAATCATATTTTTGAAACACCGGACCTAACTCCACTTGCTTGAACTGACCAAAGACCCACCACTTCAAAAAAATGCAATTTTTCCTAACACATACCCCTCCCTAATCCCAGATTAATACTGAGTGGTTTCTGGAACTGAATCACTGAGCAATTGCTTGTTTGTCCACAACTGATACAATCTTGGAAAATGTGAGTCTCCCAACAGAAGAGAAGCCCATAAATTAGCCATGTATATTTTTAAAAAGTTTTATTCTCTCTCTTTTCTCCTCTCAACTTCAGCAGAATTGTTCTCACATAGCTAAACTGACATCATTTTACCCCTAATCCCCCAGTCGACAAACATTGATTTGAATTCGTTATGTCCTGCTCGTTGTACCAGCACCAAAGACAGTCACAATTTCTTACTCTCATGGAGCTTATACTCTAGAGGCAGAAGACAAACAATGAGCAAATAATCACACGAATATACATCAATAAAATTTTAAATTGGAATGGTCTCCCTAAGCCAGATGTGAGACTCAAATAATAAGAAAAATCCATTCTTGAAACAGACTAAAGGAAATGCATTGCAGGTGGAGAAAATAGAAAGCACATGAAGCCCTAAGGCTGCAGCAAGCTGAGTATGTTTGAGAAACAACCAAAAGCCAGTGTTGCTGGGGCATCCTGAGTGAGGGGAAGAACAACAAAAGATCATGTTAGGAGGTAGTCAGGACCCAGATCTTTCAGTGTTTTTCAGGCAGCAATAAAGAGATCAGATTTTATTCTAAATGAAATGAAAAAGCATTGGAGATTTTTAACCCAGAAAGTGGAACCAAGGTGTGACTTACACTTTTAAAATATTCCAGCTACAATGTGGTGAATGGATTTGAAGGGTGAAAGTAGAATCAGAAAGAGTAATTAGGAAGCTATTGCCATAATCTAAATGAGAGGTGATAATAGCCTGAAGCAGGGTTGTTGACAGTGAAACAAAGAGGAATTGATAAATTTGAAGTTTAACTTGGAAATTCAGTTGAGAGGACCCGTGGATGGATTAACTATAGGGGACGCAGAAGAGGTGAATGAGGGTTGACACCTATATTTTGGGCTGGGCTTCCAGTAGGGTAGAAGATGATATTAATTCCTAATTAGGGGGAAAAACAGTTTGGAGCACAGGGAGAGGGGGGGAAGAAGGAATCAAGTGTTCCTAGTTAAGCATGTTGAGTTTGGAAGTGGTAGTTTACAGACAAGAAACCCAAAGACAATTATTAGGTAGCTTACCCAGGATCATACACAGCCTGTTGCATGTTCTAGTATTTGAAGTTCGGTCCTTATTCCAAAGTGAATCCAACTTTGGAGAAGACCTCAAAAATTATCTTATTCATCTTGTATCCACAGCATGGAATTAGCCTGCACACTGACCAAACACAGAGTCAACCTTCCTGCATCATTCTGGATACTTGCCGAGCATTAATATAGACAGTAATTATTCCTCTACAGAGTTCTTCCTCACATTTGCTTAATGTGAAGGATCACTTAGCACTTTCCATGCTCATGACTGATTTAGGCAAGTGAAACTTGATTTCAAGAATTTAAATGTAATGTCTTCAGAGAGGAGTTAAGTAGAAAGGATAACTGTTCTAAATGTCAAAAGGGCATTATTTTAAAAACTGTTGAAACTCAAATAGAGTCTATACTTTAGTTCGTAGTATTTACTGTGCCAATGTTTATTTCTTAGTTCTTGGTTCTGTGGGATGTAAATGTTAGGGAAAGGAGAGTAAACGTATATAGGAACTCCATGTGATATCTTTGCAACTTTTGTGTAAATGTAAAATTCTTCCAAAATAAGAGACTATACAAAACAAATAAAAAGACACTGATATATCTCATGGAACCCAAGTGATTGAAATGCCTCACGAGAAACTAGAACCAGGAAAGAAGAATTGAATGGTGCATAATAATCATTCACAAAATGCTGAACTTCACTAGCAATTGAAGAAACACAAGTCAACATGAGCTATAATGTGCTTCCTATGAAGTCAGCCGATTTATAATGATAGCCAATGCAGAGGAGAGTTTGGGAAAATGTTCCCTTTATAAACTGCAAGAGATATTCATCATATCAGGATATCTGTATTTAAGCTAACACAAAACTTACCCCACTATGGAATAAGGAAGGAAATTTTGGGCCCAGGAATCTGGAAAGTTTAAAGTTAAATGAAGTTTCAAGTGAGGAACGGCCCAGTAAAAGTCCAGATTCTTTCTGTCTCTTCTCTCTGCTTTCCATGGTGACTGCTTCATCCTAAATTCGACTCTCCATGTGCCACAGGACTGCAGCAGTTCCCACAGCTGTATTTTTCCTCTTTTGCACCAGGAAGCCAAGAGAACGACTTTCCCAGTCGCCCAGAAAAATAAAATATTTCTCGTCTCAATTGCCTGAGTTAAGTTGTTCTATCCCTGAGCCATTCATTCTGGTCTTGGAAGATGGTGTCAGAGATGGGGCCAATCCCCCCAACACCACCTGGATGAGAATATCAGAGGGAAGGTCCGTCAAAGGAGACAGAGAATACTAGTTCCTTGAAGGAGAGGTATAAAGTAATTTAACTTTTATGGAAGCCCTTTTATAGTGAATTTTAAACATTCTCGGCATTTTAATTTATTTCAAGGAATCAAAGTCGTGCCAACAAGGAATCATGCACAAGAAATTAAACTAAATGCGCAGCTATGGTATGTTTGTTACGTGAGTTACAATGCATTGCTCAATAGACTATCATGTAGATGCTACGTATAATGTTTTCAGACAATATTTACTATGTAAATAAAAGTCATATTGTACTAGTAAATTCCACAAGTAATTATTAATGGTCTACTATGTGGCAGGCATTGGGATACACCAGTGAATGAAAGAGACAAAGATGTCTGCTCTCCTGAATTGAAATGAAAAATTAACAGTATTGCAAAGAGAATATGATTCAATTTAAAACAACAAGATTCTCAAATGCACGCACACGCAGGTGCCTGCAAATTGTACATCGCTGTTAGGAGTAGTTTTCTCTGGTTGATGGCTTAAAGGGGAATTTTTTTCTTTTTGGTCCTTTATCTTCCAAATTGTCTACCATAAATGTATGTAGTACTTCCTTTTAAATCAGGAAATAAGTAACGAGTTTGCTATCTTTTAAAAGAGAAAACTTCTCTTGACTTCTGCTGATACCTCGTCATTTGCAGAACATCTGTTAAATGCCCAATTCATTTCTTTTAATTCTTAAGTAATTTTGGATTAAGTGGTGAGAAAAAAAAAAGGAAGAGAAGATATTGAACTTATTTTTCTACAGTGAGAGCTAGTTCCCTCTAATTTACTCAAATCAAACACTTCTTGCTTCCAACCTCATTCATTTTAGTAAATGTCGATGATGAATTTATATTCACCAAGATAGAACTGCTATTTTTAGATTTGCGAAAAACCAAGATTGGATTCAAGAAATGGACATTACCTATTTTTATTATCTAAAATATAATTGCAGGGAAATTTTGATTTCACATTTCAGAATTCCCACATGACTTCTGTCATATATTAAAAATGACTCTAATACTGTCCAAGACATTCTGTATCAACTTTGTGTGTGAATTCCAAAGCCTTTCCCAGAGTAGAGATGTTTTTAAAGCAATTTCCCATGAGAAAGCAAAGCATCTGAATTTTAGTGATATAAAAAATAAAATACTCAAATGGCCAACTTTTCTATCTTAAATACTAACTACCATCATCAGTGGTAACAACCTCCTTAGTATGTATGGGCTAAAGGCAAGTTTTTTTTAAGAAGGCTTGCCCTAAGGTCTTAATTCCTATATGTAGCTCATATTATGTGTTAAACTGAATTTAATGCACTTTGACCTTTCAGGCTTGAACAATTGGTCAAATAAGACTATAAAGATTTCTTGAAATTTGTTGGGTGAACAATGAGTGACTCCAAATTTATTCCTAGGAGCATCACAACTAAGTTACTATTCCCTCATATATTGAACAACAATCTCTGAAAACCCTATGTAATCTGGGAAGTTTAGAAACATCTTATGCATGTGAGGTGTTTCCTGAACATTCTAACATCCTTGTGTGAAGGATTAATGACTCCCTCTTAATTCCCAGAAGATTCTGTTGCAAAACTGGCCTAAGATTTATCCCAGAAAGAATCAAGAACAATCTCCTCACTAGCTCTTTGTCACTTGTCCTTTCACTATTTTTTGGATGCCATTTAAAGAATCTTGACTTATCAGGAAAAAATATCAAGTGTGTCAATTATTTTTATGAACAGGACCCCCAGTGAAGTTATACAAGTATCAGGTACCTCTCATTTCAAAATGTGTTTGCAGATCTTGGGTGAAAACAGATTTCTACCATATAACAGATCCACCATCATTTAGTATGAGTGACAGCTCAAAATACATGGACTAAAACAATTGTTTCCAGAGAGTTAGAGAACCCATTTATAACAAATCAAGACAGTGAAGTATTCCCATAAGAGATTTAACTTCATTTGGAGAAAGGGACTATTAAGTGACAAAGGCCAAGAAAAGGCCAATATCTGCTTAAGAGTAGGTATTTTCTGCAAAAAAAAGAAAAAAAAAGTAGAAATACTATCAAGTATATATAGATAAAATAATTACTAACCAGATTAATGATTTATAAATTTTATTATTAATATCTTTTATGAATTTCTCAAAATGTGAAAATTTTAATAAACTATAATCTCAGGATTTGGAGAACAAATAGAAATGTTTTTATTTAAAAAAAAAATTCTTAAACACTTTCCACACTCAAGGTTTATAGAACAATAGCAGTCAAAAAGTCTTAAATGTAATTTTTAAATTCTTCTGCAAAACATCTTAACGATAATGGCCAACGATTTAATCCAGCAGTTTAACATAGAACTACCCAGCTGACATTCATGACTCAGGATTAAGAAATCCACTCAGCATAAGACCAAGATCTTCTAGTGCCTAATACAAATCACAGTGCACAAATGGTAATTAAAACTCTGAAAAAACGTCTACCCTAGCAGTTAAAAATCACAAATTATCGTTTTACTGTGTAACAGAATATGCTGTTGGACAACAAAATATACCACCATTTGGCTAGAAAAATAAACCCTTTAAGATCAAGAAGTAGAATAAACTAATTAAACTAATAACCAGGCGATTAATTGCTTGGTGTCCAGGAGGGTGAGTACCATTCCTGTCCCTGTGAAAAGCAAACTGAGCTGTCTTGACCTTGATCTTCAGGAGTTTACAATCTGGGCACTGTGGTTAATCTGGATTTTGCACCTAGATTTATCAAATTCTATTATTTACGAAGCTTTCTACCCAAAATATATTTATTATATAACACCAGCAAAGTTCGAACTGCAGGATCTTTCATGTGCATGGGTCTCTTTAAAGGCCCTTAAAGGGACTGCAGCAATGTATGTGCATAGTGATATGTTTTTAATAATTTAACTACAACCAGGTAAGACCCCTGTTTCTTTCTACAGGGATCTCCTCTCCACCATGCTTCTCACATCGGATAGTGTTGGAGTGACCATGGGCATTCAGATCTGGCTAAGATGATTTTTAGTTGGAGGTTCCTTTAGTTTTGATTTGGTCAGATGTATTCATGCAGTTTGCAGTCATTGTCATGTATAGTTAAATGCTTGTTAACCATCTCGGTGTATGTGTGGTGTTTCAGGACTATCTTACTGCTCCAACTCATATGACCAGCGTCAAGGCACAAAGATGCAAGACAGAAAGATCATGATACAAAAGTGTCCTATTACACCTGGCACTGGAAATGTGTGGGTAATAAAAGAAAAACAAAATTATTCAGTTGACCTGTGATCAGATGAGAGTATTTCAAATAAACTGATGTATAATCTAATCTAATAAAATAACATGCTTTTAAATTATTCCAATATTTTAAATGTATTACCTTAATATCTTACATAAGATGTTTCTACAGCACATAGAGTGTTAATATTTGTAGCTAACATTTACACTCTACCAGACACTGTTCTGAGCACTTTACATATGTAATTAATTCTCAAAGCAAACTTATGAGGTAATATTGTCATCCCATTTTACAGAAGAAGAAATTGAATGAGTTGCCTTGCCCCAAATCCCACAGCTAGGACAAACTGAACTAAATTTGAACACAACTTTTTTCCTTACTAGCATCCACTTCACCTTTCCTGTTCAGCCTCACTTACTATAGCACTTTCACCTCTGTGGTAACAAACAAGGGTAATAAATACAAGTGATGAAACCAGTGGAAAGTGGTCTAACATTGAAAAGGAAGTTTTAATCTAAACAGGAATTAGATCACCCAGCGTCCAGGTTGATATAAACAAACTTCATCCACTTCCTTTTCCAGCATATAAAATTATTCTAGCCTTTCAAGGGACTTGGCTTTATATTGAGATTTTATTTTCAATCCCTACCCTATGTGGACCTAATCTCCTATCACCACATCCATATACCAGCCCAAGTCCTTGGAGTATTAAAACCAACATACCACTGTCAGGGGCGGAACACATGGAGCATTACATGTAGACCATGTAAGCTCTAATTGTCTGATGCCTAAGTATTTTCCTAACTTTCTTTTGAGCTCCTCTATCAATTTTAAAGAATGTTGTGTCTCTAGCATTTCTGTGTCTTACCAGGAGGATTTTCAGGTTTTTAATTGAGAAAATTGTGAAAAGCCCCCACCTACTTCTGTGTTCCTTTTTCCTACCATTTCCTGGGTCTCTGCAAACACGTGTTACTTCTTCCTTTTTTTATTTGTTCAGAGCATTCTCATGTCTTATTCACACTCAGACAGTGACAGTTGTTATTCTCCTTTCCTGGAGAAAGGCAGAATGGTTGATGGGAAACACAAATTTGGAGAGAGAAGAATGAAAATAGACTGATTAAAAAATGTTAACGTTTTATTCCTTATGGCAGAGACTGACCAGATGGTCTCCGATCCTGGTTCCTCTTCCTGGGCAGTCAGAAAAATGACAGTTCCCAGCCATCCTTTGCGTTAGGCTGAGGCCATCGGAGTCGATTCCAGCCAAAGGGATGTGGGAGGAAGAGGAGTACTGCACTTTCAGGCCTGGCCCTAAAACCTCCAGTGACATCGTTCACTCTCTCTCCTTTTCCACAGATGCTGGAGCTGCCCCATGGAAGAAGCATGGACCCCCGAATTGCTGACTGAAGGGAAGCCCACAAAGGAGCTGCCTGACACACTTTGCAACTGGGACTTCAGCAAGAAATGAACTTTTCTTGTGTTGAGTCACTGAGTTTTGGGGGTTGCTGGCATCAATAATCCAGATAAATATATTCCTATTATATAGTTATTTGAAACATGGTTTTAAGCTGAAATGTTTAAATATATGGTAAATTTAAAAAGTGACCTCTCTGAAGTCAAAATATGTTTGTGATTCAACTTAAAAATGCATATGTAGAACCTTATTTGTAAGTTCATAAATCAATTTTTAATTACCCGATTGAATGTTTATTGCAAGTAAGACATCAAAATTTCAAGCACTGTTAACTTTTAAACATTATCCATTCCTAGCCAGGCACAGTGTCACATGCCTGTGGTTCCAGCTACTTGGGAGGCTGAGATTGGATAATCCCTTGAGGCCAGAAGTTTGAGACCAGCCTGGGCAACATAGTGAGACCTCATCTCAAAAAAGCAAAACAAGACAAAAAATTGTCCATTCCTTTTACCTTAAATATTGATTATAAAATTTCTAGTAGCTGTATAGTTATTTGTGCAGTACCAATACCAAATATGATCATTGATTAAAAAAAGAAATTAATGGCTTCTTGGAGTCTGAAGTAAATGCCCCAAACCTTGAGTCAATATCAGAGAAAGCAGAGAAGTGAATCCTCACCCATTCCCAGCACCCAGCTGGATTTCAGGCTGGCCAAAGTGTGTGGATATGTGGATACCTCTCTGTATCCTTCAGAGAAAAAGGAATATACAAATGCCATAAAATGTATGCAGATAAGTCCTTCATCCAACAAATGTTTCTAATTAATGTTTCTTGTCTGTGCATGTATGTGTATGTATTTTTAACAAAAAGCGAAATGTTCAAAACTGAATTCATCCTTCAGAACATTTTCATTTATTACCATATCTTAAACTGATTGGTCTGGGAAAATATATTCTTAGATAAGAGTTTGAATTCAAAATGAAAACTACAAACTTATTTTTTCTCACCTATCCCTAACACGGTACTCGTTTGAAAACCGTGTAACATTTTGACATTGAAGAAAGCTGTATTTATTCCTTTGCAAAGCCATCTTGGCTTGTTTCGTAACGTTAGAGAATTTTCTAGCTGGGAGGGACTTCCAAAATTTCGTTTTAAGAATGGAAAAACAAAGGCATAGCTAAATTAATTGCCTCGTTCAAAGCCTTAGAGATAGCTGGGGGCCATCTGGCAATAAAATCCAGCGTCTTTCATCCCAATTCCCTCCTGCTTTGTGCCTCATTATTGAGAACTTCCTATTCCAAAATAAATCTCAAAAAATTTCAAAATCATTTTACATTCTGCTTTTTTAAACTTATGTATAAATAAGCCTTATGTTTGAGAGCAACTTTCCACATTTTGAAAGTAGAAAAATTTTTGAGAAGTAGAAAAATTTTCTACTTTTGTGATTTTTTAAATAAAAACACCAACTTATAATTTCCTCAAATGTATTTCCTAATAGAATTACACCATCATAAAATTTTTAATTTTTTTTTAATTTCAGAGTATTACTGGGGTACAAATACTTTGGTTACATATAATGTCTGTGCACTGCCCAAGTCAGAGCTACAAGTGTGCCCATCCCCCAGAAAGTGCGCACCACACTCATTAGGTGTGAACATCCTCTCCTCCCCCTTCCCTTGTGCCCGACGCCCAATGAATGTTAGTTCCATATGTGTACGTAAGTGTTGATAAATTAGTGAAATTTAATAGTGAGTACATGTGGTACTTGTTTTTTCATTTTTGTGATACTTCACTTAGAAGAATTCATTCCAGCTCCATCCAGTATAATGCAAGAGGTATTAGTTCACCATTGTTTTTTATGGCTCTGTTGTACTCTATGGTATACATATACCACATTTTGTTAATCCACTCATGTATTGATGGGCACTTGGGTTGTTTCCACATCTTTGCAATTGTGAATTATGCTGCTATAAACATTCAAGTGCAGATGTCTTTATTATAGAATAGAAAGTCTTTTTTTCCTTTGGATAAATACCCCATAGGGGGATTGCTGGATCAAATGGTAGTTCTACTTTTAGCTCTTTGAGGTATCTCCATAGTACTTTCCATAGAGGTTGTACTAGTTTGCAGTCCCACCAGCAGTGTATGAGTGTTTCTGTCTCTCTGCATCCACACCAACATTTATTGTTTTGGGACTTTTTGATAAAAGCCATTCTCACTGGAGTTAAATGATATTTCATTGTGGTTTTGATTTGCATTTCCCTGATGATTAGAGATGCTGAGCAATTTTTCATATGTTTATTGGTCATTAGTCTGTCTTCTTTTGAAAAGTTTCTGTTCATATCCTTTGCCCACTTTTTGATAGGGTCGTTTGATTTCTTCTTGTTGATTTTCCTGAGTTCTATATAGATTCTAGTTATCAGCCCTTTATCGAATGTATAACATGTGAATATTTTCTCCCATTCTGTAGGTTGTCTGTTTGCTCTCATGACAGTTTCTTTGGCTGTACAGAAGCTTTTTAATTTGATCAGGTCCCATTTATTTATTTTTGTTGTTGCTGTGATTGCCTTGGGGTCTTCTTCATAAATTCTTTGGCTAGGCCAATGTCTATAAGAGTTATTCCAACATTTTCTTCTAAAATTCTTATGGTTTCATGACTTAGGTTTAAGTCTGTTATCCACCATGAGTTGATTTTTGTGAGAGGTGAGAGGAAGAAATTTCTAGTTGTTTTTATTCTTTTTTAATAGCGAAAGTGTCATACTTTAATATTAGGATGAAATTTGAGTTTTAAAATGCAACAAAAGGACAAGTAGGATCTTGCCAGACAACTAATATGGCAGTTCTTTTAGATGAGAAAGTTTTATTTTTTACATATTTTTAATTTTTAGTTCACTAATAATAATAGTGTATATTCATAGGGTACAATGTGAAGTTTTGATCTACATATGCATAATAGAAGGATTCAATCAAGCTAGTTAACATGTCTATCACTTCATTAATTTATCATTTATTTATGATTACAATGTCAAATATCTACATATTTCAGCAATTTTGAAATATGCATTATTATTAACTGTGGTCACTATGAAGTGCAATAGATCACTAAAACTTATTCCTCTAGACTAACTGAAATGTTGTACCCTTTGATTAATATCTTCCCTTTCCCATCCATCGCCCTCCCCCATCCTCTAGTAATTACCTTTCTATTCTCTTTTCTGTGTGATTGACTTGTTTAGATTTCACATAAGTGAGATCATACAGTATTTGTTTTTCTGTGCCTGGCTTATTTCACTTAGCGTATTGTCCTTCAGTTCCATCCATATTGTCACAGATGACAGAATTTTCTTCTTTTTAAAGTTGTGTAGTATTCCATTATGTATTTATACTAAATTTTCTTTCTTTATCGATGGGCACTTAGGTTGCTTTCATATCTTGGTTATTGTGAATAATGCTGAAATGAACATGGGAGTGCAGATATCTCCTCGACATGCTAATTTCGACGCCTTAATGTCATGCATTGCTTAATGGTGGGGATATACAATTGTAACACAATGGTAAGTATTTGTGTATCTAAACATAGAAAAGGTATAGTAAAAATACAGTATTATAATCTTGTGGAACCACCATCATCTATATGATCCATTATTGACCACTATCCTTTTTTGCCTGATGCCTACTATTTTGAAAACGTTTGTTTCATGAATTTTGTCTGTATTTTTCTTGTTGTTGCTTTGGGGGGAGGCAATACCAGCCACTGTTATTCCTTCTAGGCTGGAAGCTGAAGTATTTGAATTCATTTTAACAAGAAAGGATTCATGAAAAGCTTTTGAAAGAGAGAAAGTTTTGTGTTGAGGAAATTATAAATGATGACATACTAGTCATTGTGGAATAGCACAGAAAATAGGAATGAAAATTTAACAGATTTATTCTTTAACCAGGCACAGAGAGATTGATTTAGTCTGCCGTAGAAAATATGGGGAAATTGACCTAAGATGGTAAGCTTATCAATAAGCTTAGGGCAATTTTTGCTGCAGACACAAAGAAATCCCTCAAGAGTTTATTTCTTGCTCCATAATGGGACCCAGGATGATGGAACAGCTTCTGTTGGGATACATCTAGTTTAATGGCAGAGGTAAATCAGAAAGTGCTGAAACTACGAAACGTCTTATGGCTTCTGCTCACACAGGAGACAAATCATGTTCGCCCATATTTTATTGACCAAAACTAGTCACATGTTTATCCTCATGTAGGGAGCATCCTGTAAGGAGGGGCCCATGTGCAAAGTGTCTGAATATTGAGAACAATAATAAAATCTACCACGCTCAATAAAAATTAAACTAGCAGTTTTTATCCTCGTTTGAATTCTTGTGAAAGTTTGACCCCACTTCCCAGAAAAATACAAAGATGTAATAAATATATATATTTTTCAAATAATATCCTGGGTTTTGTGAAACCCTGTAATCTGCCCCAAGACCAGAGGCACCATATTCTAAGAACCCCTGATTAAATAACTTTAATGTTTTATAGCTTTGAGACCAGGAGAAATTTCAGAGAGGTGTTATAAGTGTTCATAGAATTGAAAGGTCATATTTTAAGAAAAGCAGAATATACTCTAATTCTGCTGACTATAAATCCTAATCTTTTTGTAAACATATCAAAATGTTCCATAGAATAAATATAAATAAATATATTAAATATTTGTAACACATAATCATTTAAAAAGTTATCTAATCTACCATGACTTATGCTTCATTTTCAGAAATATTGGTTGAGCCATCTTAACAAAAATGTTCTTTAAACTGAAGCAAGTTTGCTAAACTTCATTTGAACTTTTCACTCAGTCATTTGATGGAGGCTGTGAGAGTAAGAAAACACCTGTTGGTCAAGCAGTGTTACTTTTGTTTCTTTTAAGAAATCGTGCCAAATTTGTCAGATTGTGAGACTACACATGCTCCATTAAAAGTCAGAGAAGACCATAATAATTTTAAAATAAAAAACAAAAGAAGCATTATTTCATTTATGTTTTGAAGAATGGAAAAGAAAACAAATCAAGGACAAGAAATACCCAAAAGGCCAAAGGGGAAATTATTTCTGTTTAGGACGCAATTTTATCCATCTCATTTTGATCTGTAGTTTTGTTGTTTATATTGATTATCATCATAAAGTATATGAAAATAGGTGAGAAAATACTGAATTAAGAAAAGAATATCATTTTCATGGGACAGATTTGTAAATATTTAGTTAGATTCAGATAGCTTGAAAATCAAATTTTTGTGTTTAAAAACAATAAAAGCATACTACATAAATTTTCTTAAGTCTTCTTAGGACAAAACAGAAAGCAAATAAATGAATAAGACACGGTAAGATAACTGAATGAACACTGCAAAAATTAAGGTCCCAGAATTCAAATTAGACCAATTCTAGTATTTATTTACAAAGGAACAATTTTCAAAAGCATAAGCAGAGGGTAGGGAAACCACAAGGAATACTGCAGTGCTTGGAGTTAGTGACATCTGAGCTTTATGAGGACAGGGTGAGAGCAGTTAATAGAAGTTTAAGTCTAGACATTCTTTGGGTAATTGAGGTTTTAATGGTAAGAATTCAATGACATTGTTTTTTAAACTTTCTTTTTTAAAAAAATTCAGTCTCCGCAGAGAAGCTGGAATTCCAGAAGCTGGAATCAGAGAGTCATGTACAGTATCTGCCTGGAGAACAGCAGTGACCTTTGGTGGAAAGACAGCATTACCCCAGGGCAAGCCCCTAAGGAGGACCCTGACCTTACTCTCCTGCCTCCATCTGATCTGCTGGGGCTTCCCATTGGTAAAACTCAGCTTGAAGAAGCCAGAAATCAAGGAAACCATTCAATGCTAGGACTGGATCTGGAAAGGCAATTGGGAGGTATCTGGCCCAAATATATAAATACAGAATTGGATGATTTTGAGAAAATTAAATTATATGATCATATGAGTGGATCATACTCTAGATATAATCTTTTAATTGCAAAATAGTATTAAATCTTGTTTCGTCATCATTTTCCTCTACTCCTATATTAAAGGAAGCGGGGGTTGAAAAGAGGGAGCAAGCCTCCTCAGAGACTTACAGCCTCACTGGTCGGTAAGTTCCTTGCAGCAGGATGCCACAACTCATGTGTCCTTCTAGCCTAAGCAGCTAACAAATATTTATTGAATCCATTGAATGGATAAGGGAACAAATCACATTTAAAAGAGACAGATGTAAATAAATCCTAACAGTAAAAATGCAAATCTATGTAACAGAGATTGTTAACCCTAAATGTAACTCCTTTGGTGGTTCATTGTAAAACCTATAGGAGAGAAAATATAAATCTTTAGTGCTCTGGCCTAGGTTTAAAAATTATTCCTTTAGGTAATCTCATACAATTTTCTGCCTATCTAAATATACAGTAAGCTCTATGTTTTCAATTTATTTTAGGGTAAGATGGTTCTCAAAATATGTCATTACTAATTCCTCCAGTTTTCTTTGAGTGTTATATTGTAACATATTAATCTCTAAATGAAAACAGGATGACTTGTTGGACTAAATGAGTACTCACTTCAGCCACCCCAGAGAAATAAATCTCAACACTTTTAGGAGAGGCAGGGGATCCTTGTTCTTTTGGCCTCAACTTGACTCACCAGAGAGTGATCATCTTTAAATAACATGAGTAAAAGTCAAAGTCCCTTAGGGACCTAAAACGTGTAGCTAAATCCATTTCTAAGTCACTTTTCACTTGATGGAAAACACTGCTCCATATGTAATTCACACTATGAAAGCTTCTATCCTCAGGCTAATTATGAAGTCATTCTTCTCTGTCCTTTCTTTTTTCTTCTTTCTTTTCTTCTTGTATGCCAGGAGACAGCTATTAAAATATTCCAAAGTCACATAGCCACAAAGGAAGGAGAGCCGCAAGTATATGTATAATTTGAAAACTCCTTTATAGACTTTATGATAGAAACTGAGGGTTTTGTTTGTTTTTGTTCAAAGTTTTTATGCATTCTACCTCAAACATAGAGATGACAGAAATATCACCTATATGTTGGATGGTGGAGGGAGAAATGGAAGAAAGGGAAGAAGGGCAAGAGAAAAGAAACAGGGAGGGAAGAGAGGAAGAGAAATTTTTTCTATCTCCTCATCTATTCACAGTCCTTGGATCAGATTCTTCATGTTAAAGTAACAAGAAAAAATGTGTGAGGAAAACAGAATATGTCACCCCAAAACTCCCAAACCTTGACTAGATCAGGTCATAGTTTGAATCTAAACTAAAAAAGAAAAGAAGCTTTTATAATGGAGGAATTTCTTATTGATTTAGGTGAACTCTAAGGTGAAGACAAGGGCTTGGGTAAAAATGTGTAAACTCCATCAGAAAGAAAGACCATGGGTTGTGCAGTCAGAATATGTAGGTTTGAGTTGTGGCTGTGACTCCACAAGTGTCTTTTGACAAAGAAACATGGGATTCTAATCAGTTATAGAACTAACCATCCAAAAGATGAGCTAAAAACAATTACTGAATAGAAGCTTCTCTTGGAACTGAGAGAATTTCTTCTGAGTTCCTCAGTAAGAAGACATTATGTGATGAAGGGAAAACAACACAAAACACCCTAAACAATAAATAAATAAGATTAATATGCACAACCTAGAAGGATCCTTACAGTTCTTCCAGAGTGTTCCAAGGACTCTGAGGTCTAGTTGAGTTACTTCTTTAGATCGAAACATTTGTCTCTGGAAGGCTGTTGTCAACAATCAACCAGTGTACAACTAACAATCCTATAAAACAATTCAATGCAGTTCATTACCAAAAAGTATATTTTGACAACTAGTTTATCTAAGAGGTTACATTATGAAATTATGTTGTTTAAATCTAGACATTCTTTCAGTGATTACAGTTTTAATGGTAAGAAGTCAATGACATTGTTTTTTAAGCTTTTTTTTTTTTTTTAAATTCAGTCTCAGGGAGGAACCAAGATGGCAGACGAGAAAAGCTGCCAGTCAGTGTCTCTGCAAAAAAGACAAATTTTAGAAGAAAGAGAAAAAAATAAACTAGCAGAGAAACATAGATTGGGTGAGGGTCGGAAGGAAGGGTGCCTGAAACTATAGGAGACTCCACGGGAAGATGCTGTGGAGGAAAACTGGAAGGAGAAAGGTCCCGAGAGGCTTGGAGACCAGTGACAAGGGTAGGTGGGTGGTTAACTTTCCCCTCCCTTGCATCTTGGACTGTTGGTGGGCTCCTGAGCGGTTGGAGAGACCTGCCGACACCAGCCCAGAGATGGCTGCTGCCAGTGAGCAGTGGCCTCTTGCGGACATGTCTCCAGGTTCCCAGCCCCCTCGGGGCACCTACCCAGGCACAGACCCGAGCCTATCGGCAGAAGCCATGTTGCTCCATTCTCTCCTTCCCCCTACCTACCTGAGGGTGGCTAGAGAGACAATTCAGCCATCACATGGAGGCATCTCCAAGGAACGGGACCTTTCCTTTTGGGGCCCTACAGAAGACCGAGGGGTACTCAGACAGCGAGCTCCCTACCTGCCAGCCCTCCCAGGTGCTGCTTGCCTGGGGACTCCAGGAGAGCGGGGCAAATCCCAAGGTGGAGTGAAATAGATCCAGCTTGAGCACCCTGTAGGTGTTTCAAGACCAACACCCCTCCCCCTGGCAGGGTCAGGGATCGATCTCCAGGGCCCAGGGGACAGGCCTGCAGACCAGACCCCGTAAACCCAGGGCACAATCGCACTGCCCTGGGGCACAGAAGAGAGATCTCTGAAAGAGCCTACTGAGGAGAGTGGCCTTCAGGGGCAGATCAGCATGCTGGAGAGGCAACCCTCTTCCCAAAAGAGGGCTGTGCACCTAGCTCAGGCTGCAATCCTGGGCAGGGAACCTCCCAGCCCACATCACAGCCAGGGGAGATCCATCGGCCTGAGGTCCCACTTGCTGGCAGAGGCCTGGGAGAGGCCACGGAGAGGGGGAGGGTGGAGGGGAGTGAGACCTGCTCCAGAGTGTGGGTCTTGGACAGCCCCACCCCCAAAGCCCAGACGTTCAGCTGAGTGGAGCCATTTCAGCCCCTCCCGGCAGCTTTGCACAGAAGCAAAGAACAGACCTTTGACTCCTGCTAACAGTAGTGGAGCCTGAGGGTAGGCTTACCCAACCCAGCCCCACCCAGACTCACTCTCGGTCCTACCCCCACTGAGGTGGAGAATAAGGACACACCTGGAAGTCCCACCAGGCCCCACCCACCACCTGAGGCACGAGAGGGCCTCTCTAGAGGAACAAGAGCTGGCTACAGGACCCAAAAACAGCACTACAGCTTGATCCTCCCAGCAAGTGCCACTTACTGACAGGGAGGTCATCCTACACACCCTTTTACTGCATCTACTGATTCATCATAAAGCGTGTGGTCGAATCTCACCCACAAACACCACCTACTGGCTCAGAGACTAAACAGTGCATGTCATTATCCAAACAAAAATCTAAAGGCAAGAAGGAACAACTGATCGAGATGGGAAGGAACCAGCGAAAGAACTCTGGAAGTATGAAGACTCAGATGGAAAGCACACCCCCAAAGAGGAACAACAGCTCCCCAGCAATGGACATTAACCAAACTCAGAACACTAAAATGACAGAAGAAGAATTTCAAACATGGATTGTAAGAAAATTCAATGACATGCGAGAAAAAATGGGTGACCAACACAAGAAACCACAAAAAAATCCAGGACTTGGAAGAAAAATTCACTAAAGAAATTGAAATATTAAAGAAAAATCAAACCAATCTCCTGGAAATGAAGGGCTTATTTAGGGAACTACAAAACACCATGGAAAGCCTCAAGAACAAGGTAGATCAAACAGAAGAAAGAATCTCCGAGTTTGAAGACAACTCCTTCCAATTAAATAAGTCAGTCACAGAGATCGAGCAGAAAATTAAGAGAAAAGAAATAAACCTACAAGAAATGTGAGACTATGTGAAAAAACCAAACCTGAGGGTGATTGGGGTTCCAGAAGGTGAAGAAGAAAACACTCAAGGGCTGGATAAGCTATTTGAAGAATTAATAGAGGAGAATTTCCCAGGCCTTGCTAAAAATCTAGATATACAGGTACAAGAAGCTCAATGGACCCCAGGAAGATTCATTGCAAATAGGAAGACAACATGTCATGCAGTCATCAGATTGATAAAATTATCCACTAAAGAGGCCCTTCTAAGAGCTGTAAGGCAAAAGAAACGAGTAACGTACAAAGGAAACCCCATCAGAATAACTCCAGACTTCTCAACTGAAACCCTATAAGCAAGAAGAGACTGGGGCCCCATTCTCACTCTTCTGAAACAGAATAATACCCAGCCTAGAATCTTGTACCCTGCAAAACTAAGTTTCATATATGAAGAAGAAATAAAGACATTCTCAGATAAGCAAAGACTGAGGGAATTCACCAAGACAAGACCAGCTCTCCAAGAAGTACTCAAAACAGAATTACACAAGGATCAGCAAAATAAACACTCTCGAATGTAAAACCACTCAAAAGTTAAAGATCAAAGGCTAAATTCCACAATGGCTCAAGAGAGAAAACAAAGCAACAAAATGCAACCCAACAGAATGAACAGTAATTCACCCCACTTATCAGTTGTCTCAATAAATGCGAGGGGCTTGAACTCCCCTCTCAAGAGACATAGGCTGGCCGAATGGATTAAAAAAAAAAAAAGCAGCCAATCATTTGTTGTCTCCAGGAAATGCATCTAACCTGCAAGGATGCATTTAGACTCAAGGTAAAGGGGTGGAAATCAATATTTCAAGCAAATGGAAGCCAAAAGAAGGCTGGTGTGGCAGTTTTGATCTCAGAACACTTAATTTTTAAGTCAACAAAAGTAATGAAAGACAAAGAGGGTCACTGTATAATGGTGAAGGGTACAGTTCAACAAGAAGACATAACAATCCTAAATATGTATTCACCCAGCTTAGGTGCACCCAGATTCATAAAGCAAACTCTACTTGATCTAAACAAATTGATAGACAGCAACACCATAATAGTTGGAGACTTCAACACCCCACTGACAGCACAGGACAGATCCTCCAAACAGAAAATTAACAAAGAAATAACGGACTTAAACAGAACTCTGGAACAAATGGGCTTGACTGACATTTACAGGACATTCTACCCAAAAACCACTGAATACATGTTCTTCTCAGCAGCTCATGGGACATTCTCTAAGATTGACCATATTCTAGGACACAAAGCATGTCTCAAAAAATTTAAAAAAATAGAAATCATACCATGCATCTTCTCAGATCACAGTGGAATAAAAATAGAAATCAACCCCAACAGAAACTCTCATCGCTACACAAAGTCATGGAAATTAAACAACCTTCTGCTGAATGATTCCTTCGTAAACGAGGAGGTAAAGATGGAAATTGAAAGATTCTTTGAACTAAATGACAAAGGTGACACAAGTTACCAAAATCTGTGGAACACAGCCAAAGCAGTCCTGAGAGGAAAGTTTATTTCCATAAATGCCTATATCCAAAAGTCAAAAAGAGCACAAATAGACAACCTAATGAATCGACTCAAAGAACTGGAAAAAGAACAGACTGACCCCAAACCCAGCAGAAGAAGGGAAATTAATAAGATCAAATCAGAACTAAATGAAATTGACAACAGAGAAACTATACGGAAGATTAATAAAACAAAAAGTTGGTTCTTTGAAAAACTAAGCAAAATTGATGCGCCTTTGGCTAAACTAATTAAAAACAGAAAAGAAAAATCCCTGATAAGCTCCATCAGGAACAAAAAAGGAGAAGTTACAACTGATGCCATGGAGATTCAAGATATAATTTATGAATATCACAAAAACCTTCATGCACACAAACTGGAAAATGTGGAGGAAATGGAAAAATTTTTAGAAACACACAGCCTCCCTAGCCTCAACCAGGAAGAAATAGAATTCCTGAAAAGACCAATATCAAGGACTGAAATGGAAACAGCAATAAAAACATTCCAAAAAAGAAAAGTCCCAGACCAGATGGTTTCACATCCAAATTTTACCACACCTACAAAGTAGAACTGGTGCCTATCCTGAAGAAATTATCCCACAGCATGGAGAAGGATGGATTCCTCCCCAACACATTTTATGAAGCCAACAAAACCCTGATACCAAAACTAGGAAAGGACGCAACAAAAAAGGAAAACTACTGACCAATATCCCTTATGAATATAGATGCAAAAATTCTCAACAAAATTCTAGCTAACTGAATCCAGGTGCCTACTAAGAAAATAATCCATCAAGACCAAGTGGGCTTCATCCCAGAGATGCACGGATCATTCAACATATGCAAATCTATAAACGTAATTCACCACATAAACAGAAGCAAAACCAAAAACCATACGATTCCCTCAATAGACGCAGAAAAAGCATTTGACAAAATTCAACACCCTTTTATGATAAGAACGCTTAACAAAATAGACATAGATGGGGCTTACCTAAAAATGATACAAGCCATTTATGACAAACCCACAGCCAACATCATACTGAATGGGGAAAAATTGAAAGCATTCCCACTTAGAACTGGAACCAGACAAGGATTCCCACTGTCTCCACTTCTATTCAACATACTGCTGGAAGTCCTGGCCACAGCAATCAGGCAAGAGAGTGGAATTAAAGGCATATGAATGGGAACAGAAGAGATCAAACTCTCACTATTTGCTGATGACATGATATTATACCTAGAAAATCCCATGGATTCAACCAAGAGGCTCCTGGAACTGATAAATGAATTCAGGAAAGTCTCAGGATATAAAATCAATACACAGAAATCAGAGGCTTTCATATATACCAATAGCAGTCATACTGAGAACCAAATCAAAGACTCAATGCCCTTCACAATAGCAACAAAGAAAATAAAGTATCTAGGAATACATTTAACTAAGGAGGTAAAAGACCTCTACAGGGAGAACTATGAAACATTGAGGAAAGAAATAGCAGAGGACGTAAACAGGTGGAAAACCATACCACCCTCGTGGGTTGGCAGAATAAACATTGTTAAAATGTCTATACTACCCAAAGTGATCTACAGATTCAGTGCAATCCCTATTAAAATACCAACATCATTCCTCACAGATGTAGAAAAATTAATTTTATGCTTCATATGGAACCAGAGAAGACCCCGCATAGCAAAAACAATCCTAGGCAATAAAAACAAAATGGGAGGTATCAACTTACCAGACTTCAAACTTTATTTTAAGGCTGTAGTGATCACAACAGGTTGGTACTGGCACAAAAATAGAGCCATTGACCAGTGGAACAGAACTGAGAACCCAGATATAAAACCATCCTCATATAGCTACCTAATCTTTGACAAAGTAGACAAAAACATACACTGGGGAAAAGAATCCTTATTCAATAAACGGTGCTGGGAAAACTGGATAGCCACATGTAGAAGACTGAACCAGGATTCATACCTTTCACCTGTCACAAAAATCAACTCACGCTGGGTAACAGACTTAAACCTGAGGAATGAAACTATTAGAATTCTAGAGGAAGATGTTGGAAATACTCTTCTAGACATTGGCCTAGCCAAAGAATTTATGAAGAAGACCCCAAAGGCAATCACAGCAACAACAAAAATAAATAAATGGGACCTGATCAAATTAAAAAGCTTCTGCACAGCCAAAGAAACTGTCACAAGAGCAAACAGACAACCTACAGAATGGGAGAAAATTTTTGCATGCTACAAATCTGATAAAGGGCTGATAACTAGAATCTACTCAGAACTCAGGAAAATCAACAAGAAAAAATCAAACAACCCTATCAAAAAGTGGGCAAAGGACATGAACAGAAACTTTTCAAAAGAAGACAGAATAATGGCCCAAAAACATATGAAAAAATGCTCAACATCTCTAATCATCAGGCAAATGCAAATCAAAACCACCATGAGATATCACTTATCTCCAGTGAGACTGGCCTTTATCAAAAAGTCCCAAAACAATAAATGTTGGCATGGATGCGGAGAGATAGGAACACTCATACACTGCTGGTGGGACTGCAAACTAGTGCAACCTCTGTGGAAAGCAATATGGAGATACCTTAAAGAGATGCAAGTAGAATTACCATTTGATCCAGCAATCCCATTACTGGGCATCTACC
>RJWJ010006051.1:0-23212 GCA_004363605.1 Indri indri
TTTTTTTTTTTTTTTTTTTTTTTTTTTTTTTTTTTTTTTTTTTTTTTTTTTTTTTTTTTTTTTTTTTTTTTTTTTTTTTTTTTTTTTTTTTTTTTTTTTTTTTTTTTTTTTTTTTTTTTTTTTTTTTTTTTTTTTTTTTTTTTTTTTTTTTTTTTTTTTTTTTTTTTTTTTTTTTTTTTTTTTTTAGTTGTCCATTCATACTTTAAAATAGGCACTAATATAAAGCCTTGGGAAGCTCTTTGCATGAGAGGAACTTGTTTATGTGGGTTTCAGTGCAAGGTGATCAGTGTCCTTATGTGTTTTTTTTCTTAAAATTATTGAGGTTTCCAGAAAAAAAAATTATCTGATCATTTACCTAGAGGTTATCCTGGATGCCTAATGAGGTAAAGGGTGAGGGCAGATCCTACTTAATCTGTTTGCAATTTTTATTTAATCCCTTGTTTCTAGCATGTTACCCCTGCTTTTAACTGTGTTTTGTGTTGTCCCCTGTTCTAACGGCTCTTCATTTTTCCTTTCCAGAGAACAAATTTCCTGTCTTCTTTGGGACGGGGGTTGGGGGGAGGCAGTTGCTCAGCTGTGCAAAGTGAGAATCTAGAGGTAACTTTTCAATGGTCTTTCAACCTAGTCCTTGTATTTTTAGCTCCACTTTCACAGCCTTTTCCAAGGTACTTGATGCCACAAGTCCTCATACTTTTAAGGCTTCTGTTGTATACGTCAAATTGCTTTTTGTCTCTTTCCCCTTCTCTGGCTTAGGGCTTTGTAGGTTGGTCACCACTAATTCCTCTGCTTCCCAGCGCCCTAAATTGTGTTGCTGTTTTCCCCTCTGCTCTTCTGCTCTCTTTGCCTTTTTCACTTTCTTATCCATTTTTTTTTTTTTTTAATCCCTCCTCTACCATTTCAGAGTTTTTGGAGGCAAAGAAGGAGGAATGTGTATATTTAGTTAGATATCTTTTTGAAATCTGGTTCATCTTTTAATTGACTGGATTCTATTTTCTATTCCCCTTTTTGCCCCCAAAAAGAAGATATGGGTGCTGGATTGTTTGAGATCTTTGAGGTTTGAAAAAACTTTTCAATTGTCTTTACATTTACATAGTCTGTATTTTTGCTGATTTCTCTTCCTCTTTTGACCTGCCTTTAACCTTTTCTCTCTCCCCTTCCTCCTGAGGTACCAGAGGGTCACAGAGGAGAGAAACTAGCATTTCCCTGTATCTTCTTCAAACACACCTTTTTCTTTTTTTAAATCATATCTTGCTCTTTCATTATGGTTTCAGTTGTTTGTTTCATCTCTTTAGTACACTCACTTCACAGTCTCTTTCAACCTATTTTATTTTCTCAAATTTATGGTTTGATAAACTTCCCGTTTGTTGCACCTGTCAAATCTCCCTCATGGTGGATCATTTCTTCATGTGATGTATAATTTTCAATTATTTACTCATCTTCAGCAGAATTACTTTTTCCATGAGAGCCTTGTGAACCTTGTTTGTTGAGTGGTCTCTAAGGAGCTATTTTACATTTATTCTTCTTTTGTATTTACACTGATATCTTAGTTTGGTACTCTCAGACCACACAGGCAGTGTAAATTTGGACTCTATCATTGTGTGCCAATTTCACGGGTCCAGATTTTCTGGTCTTACAGTGATCCTTGCTTTATTCAAGGTCTCAGTTCCAGCCCCTGCCCAGACTGGGCTCTTAAGACCCTGCCTAACCCCTAGATGTGAAAGTCCAAGTCTGTATTTCTGTGGGCTATAAGTGTTAGTGTATGTCTTTCCACTCTGGCTTTGAGATGATTATTCTTTTGATATGTGGAAAGTTCTTTTTCTTTATTTTGAAACTGATTATGCTATTAAAATTTCAGCTGTTATATTTTATGTAGATTTTTATACACTTGATGTATAAAGAAGACACACATCACTGGGTCCATGTTCTGCATAAGCCATCTCCTTTGCATTCTCATTTAGTCATATAGTCAATAAACATCTATTAAATGTGCTCTATGTATTAGGCTCTGAGATTGCAATGCAAATGCGACTGGGCTTTTGGAAGGTGGTAACCCTGAAAGAATGAGGGTGTAAGGTGGGAAGAATATTCCAGGCAGAAAGAACAACTTGTGAGGTGTATGCTATGACTGAATTGTGAGGGAATCTACTGAACCACTGGAGTATGGGTATAACACAGGCCCAGGGCTTGTAGGGGAAGGCTGAAAGGTCAGGGTAAAGAAATAGGCTGTGTGATGGAAGGCCTGTGGTGGGGCGAAGCCAGGGAGTCTGGACATCATCCTGAGAGCTGTGGGAGCTGTGGGAGCCACCAAAGGCCTTAAACATCAAGTGGGGAGATCAGACTATGCCCTGGAAAGGCCCATCTGAAAGCAGTATGGCAGGGGGGTGCAGCTGAGCCAGACTGGAGGCAGAAACTAAGGCAGAATCAAATGGGGGTAGGGAAAGGGGAACAGATTTGAGAGAACCTTCAAGGTAGGATCTCTGGGAATTTGTGGTGGGCTAGACATAATGGATGAGAGAACGATGACGTTGCAAAGAGGCAATCCCATGGGCCAGGTTCACCCTGCATGTATTTTGTTTGGTTGGTTTTGCCATTAACAAAAATTGAACTCTAACTACATTGGGTATGAATTGCCCTATCCTGTTTGCCACAGTCCTTGCCATTTCATATTCTCTGTTACCCAGGTTGACTTTATGTGCCTGGTCCCCGAAGGCATGTGAAGTTGAGGGCATGGTCGGATGACTTCCTTGGAAGCCTTTTAAATTTACACCTGCTTATCCCGGGGGGTGTGAGGAGAGACCACGGCATGGAGGGTAGGGCAACTGCATTCCTCTCCTCTGACGCCGGCTCTGCCACCATCCCCAGCCTCCAGTTGCCACCCCCATGCCCATCCCAGTGCCTTGAGTGAACACTACTGGATTTTCTGCAGGAAAGGGAACAAAAGAAGAAGATGTAATCTTCTCCCACAGATGCTTTGAAAAGCTGTTTTTATGCACCTATTAAATTCCATGTCAGATTTCTAAACTTTCTCATAGCTTTGTAGGAATACATGATTATTTTGACTTCATTGATGAGTAAACTGAGACAGTGTGTAAGCTGGGCACTGCCAGTATGCCCTAGAATACGGCATTGAAGTTTCTTAAAAACAGAGGATAGTAAATCATTGTCCCCATCCTTTTCCTAAGCCATCTGAGTTTTTTTTTTAACAGTCCTAATTTACTTTTATGATGGATACCGAAGTGCACATAGTATTTTTATTCCCAATAAATAAGCAGTAAATTAGAAGGATTTGGGCTCTCATTTTAAAGAGAATGGGGAGAAAGGAAAGGAATGGAGTGTTGTGTGATAGAAATGGAGAGCCTAGGTTAGCCTTTCCCAGTCTTCGGGGCAGATGAAATCAGCACATCGGCTCGAGTGAGAGCTGATGGAATTTGGAAACATTGAGTATGTCCTACATTCTTGAGTGCTGCTGCAGTGAATCTGTGTCCAAGCTCCACAGATTAACCAGGCAAATGTTAAAGTAGCCTCGCTGGTTCATACTTAGGCAGTTAATCAGCTGAATGGGAATAGATTATCTCTGGAGTTTTTGGTAATTGAGTTCTAAGAATGAATTCCCATGGGAAAACAATAGTGATTACTTCTCAGTAGAGCTGTGTAAAGTTTTCCTTATTGTAATGACAGCAGGTGGAGTTTTCACATGGTCTTTTCTATTTTGCAGTAGCCAAGGTGGATAGATATTGAAGAAAACCTAGGTGCTAGAACAGTTGGAATTCTGGTGGTTTGTTATTGTTTTCTTCCTGGAATGATGGGAAACATCTGAGACTGGAATTTCCTGATGCACTTGGGTTTGAATTTCAGCTTCATCTTTATTGGTGGTTTGGCTCACATTCCTGAACCATTATGTTTTGGGAATATGAAGAATTTGGGAACTTAATTATACACAGAAGGGAAAGGTTCCAATTATTTAGAGAAATCTGCAGGCTCATTTCATGTTTTTAAAGAAAGCTAATGTACGAAGAAGCATTTATTTTTAATTTTACAATGCAGTCTACGTGTTTGAAAACATAGCATATGCTTGAAAGAAAAACAACCCTTTTCCCCTTCTAAACACAAGTAATGTATGTTTATCAGAGAAATCAGAAAATACTGAAAAAATGAAGCAGAAGTTATTATAATTCTGTTACACAAAGGTAAGAATTATGAAGTTGATGTATACCGTCTAGACTTTTTTCCTGTGGATATTTGTAACACATATGTGTTTACAAAAATTATATCATTCTGTTTTGTAAACTGTTTATTCACATGGCAAAACTATAAATATAAATATCACTATAGATATAGATATACAGATACAGTACAATTTTTAGTGAAAGCTTAGTGTTCTGTTGTATAATGTATTTAATCAATTTCCACTGTAGAATTTTTAGATTGTTTCTACTTTTTTGCCGTAATAAATGATTTTTTGGATTTTCTGATCACTAAATATTTACAAACATTCCATCATGAAATGACTCAAATGAAGGCCCAGGGCAGGGGGATGCAGAATTACCTGATGTTGCTGGTGGAAGGACTCTCTGTGAAAGGAATAAAACAGTTTTCTGTGTCACACCTTCAGAGAACACCTAGCAACATGATTTATGGTATGTAGTTGACATGGCTGGTTTCTTTGTCATTGTGTCATATCTATTTTGTCTACCAAATATTGTCTCTTCTAGAACATTGAAAGCTACTGTATTGGAATGGGTCATTCTGGGGTGGGGGCATAGAAAGAGAGGCTATTAATCCGGTATGTTACCACAGGCAGCTATTGAGAAGGAATATATTTCAGATATTGTGAAATCTAAGTTTATTAAATAAAGTGTGGAAGAGACCAGAAGATGTCATTAAATGAGGCTCTTCTACAGCCTACTGTCTAACAGCCTAAGTGGATGAAAAGGCAAATATGTACAATTCAGCAGGCCCTTCCTCTCATATCTAAGCAAAGTAGGTCAGTACACACTTAGGTGAAGGGGCCGTTTCATAAGGGATGGTTTTATTTGCTCGGAGTTGGACTGTGGAATTGTGAGCACTGCAGGTAATAGCAATTTAAAATAAAGGACAATTTAAAGGTTAAGGCATCAAAAGTAATCTTATAAAATTTCCTCAGCTGTAGATTGAAATAAATATGTAGGTCCTTCAGCTGAAACTATGTTCTTGTTATCTAACCATTTTTATTCCTCAAATATATATAATTTTGTGAACTTTGCCTATTTAACTCAACCCTTCAAATGCTAAATTAAAAAAATCTACAGCTTATTAGATTGGTTTGGGGAAAAGCATTCAGGAGCTATCCAAATTAGAGAAGAATTAAACACCTATCTCATGAGTATTTCAGTGGGCTGCATTGCTTAAAAGGTCAATTAGGTTAATATTGACTTTCATGGGAAGTTCTAGTAGATTTAAAGGACTTTTTCTGAACTTGAAGTTTTTCCAAAAAGTCAGTCTGTTTCATAATAAACTAATATCAATTCTTGATTTGTATAAATATTTTTCCCCTTATAAACACAAGTAATAAGTGTTTATCAGAGAAATTAGAAAATACTGAAAACTCAGTTTGAAGTTATAAAGTTTGAATTAAATGCTACCTGCCCACCAAATTTTGATCATGCATTAACTTGGTTATAAGCTGTTAAAGTAAATCATGAATATACTCCATGTTACTTTTGCTTTCGTTTTTAGAGATTTGATACGTGAAGCAGAAAGTGTAGTTCACTATATAAGACTAATTATGTATGTGCTCCTTCCTACTTTCTTTTGTCATTATCAGCATTTAGAGACATCTGAAACCCTATAGGTTCCTGTTAGTCTCTTTGCCAACATGCCAGCTTGTTTGTTCAATCTTGGGTCCATCGTGTCTTAAAAAAAATCGTAACAATTCCATTCTTAATTTCATGGCACTTATTTAAAAAGTCTATAGAATCTTCAAGGAAAGAATAAATTACATTCAGTATAATAATTTCTTACATTTTTATATATTGCTTTGGAAAGCAAATGGAATGAGTGGATGGAATAAATTATTTCATAATATGAATTAGTACCTAGTACCAGGAAACTGAGGTACTAGGGTTGGAGTACAAGTCAGTGATAGAATACTAGAACGTGGGTTTTCTGAGCAATTGCTCCATGTCTGGTTGTATCGTGCATTTTGTGATATTCTAATTCTTAAAGTTGTATCCGGTGAGTACTTCATATGGTAGATTTTTGATAATACAACCCTGTCTTATTTTTAAACAATGTCAGGTAGCAAGATAATAGATTCTTTTTGAGGAAGGGTAAACAAATGTTCATAAATGATTTATTTAGTGATTTTGCTTAATGTTTTTCATTACCAGAATAATTACTTTAACTCATTTTTCTGTTTTAGAGACCTGCCTGGCTTTGATAATTAACTATAAATATAGTTTGTACGGTGTCATGGCATATTATCTGATGGCTTTTATAATATTAAAGACTAAAATATCTATTTTAAGAATTGGAGCCAAATTTAATTTAGCAGATTTATTTTCTACTAAGTTCAGGCCAGATAGAAAATCCTGCTGTGTTTAGAATCTATAATGAACATGTCCTGTTGTTCTTGCCTTTTATCCTAATGGACACCACTGTGTTTTAAAAAGATTTTTTAGACTATCCTTAATACATTATCAAATCAGTGAGGCCATTGAATATTTTGCAGAGAGAGGCCTGAAAAGCATCCCTGGGTCTCAGTCTAGCCCCGAGGCCAACTTTTTGCTATACGTGAAGTTTTAGACCAATCACAATCTCACCAAATTTTAGTTATTTCCAAAAATTACAGACGAATGGGAGTTTAAGCATCTCTTCTGTCTCATGAATTTTGTGATATTTTGAGATAATGAATTTATATGCAGTTTTTACTCTATTATTTCTTCCCAATTCTGAGAAATAAGTCTAATAATTTGGGCTATATGTAATTTTTTTTTAACATTCTCCCAATAATGGATTCCAGATAGCTTTTCCAGGTGATGGTGGTAGTTTGTTTTCTGGGCCCAGGCTAACATACAGTTTTCTGGGCCTAGATGTGAAAACACTTTGCCTTTCCCTTTTCAAAAACACCACAATATATTCTAAATTGAGTGTGTGAGTCCTAGGGAAAGTAACTCTCATCTTTCCCTCTACAGCTGGGCTCTAGGGTCTCTGAGTAAGTCTCCACCTTTTAGCAGTGGCCTTTGAAACACTGAATAGCTGTCCAACAGTTCACTTTCATAGCTGTGAGCTTTTCCCCTTTTGCATGATTGCCGCATCAGCTGCAGGAAAACAGTATGCCTGCTGTTATTTTCAAGCTTCAAAACTTGCTTGAAAAATAAAGATTTATTTCCTCACAAAATTTGGAAGGTTGGCTTTACCCATATGTGTCAGAATGATGGGGCTTTAAAAATGTCATTTGGAAGTGGCAGCTTTGGTAAATATTTATGAAATGTCACCATGAGCACAGCTGGGCATTAGAAAAGAAGTAGGATATTAAAAAAGACCAGGGCACACTTCTTGGAGTAATTAATAGCTTGTATTATTTTTACATGATCAGATCCTCACAGCAGTAGGAGCCTGTGTGGAGATAGGCATGGTAGGTGTTAATCTCATTTTCCAGAGGAAACTGAGGCTTGGCAAGGTTAAAAGACTTTGTCAAGAAGGGAAGTAGCCGAGCTGGGTCTCAAATGCAGGCTCGTCAACTCACATGGCTAATGCTCTTTCTACACACCAGGTAATACAAGACTGTTAAATTATATCGTGTGTCACAGAGATTCATGGTGTAAGGAATTCGGGTAGAAATTCAAAGAATTGCGAAGTGGAGTGGCCAGGTAAGGTTTTGCAGAGGAGGACCTTAAAGACTCAGGGAAGAATCTGGACTTGTTGAAGAGGAGTAGGTGGACAATTCCAAGTTGATGGGAAGCACAAGGGTTCTCTTACGGAGGGAATGATTTTTTTTTGTCCCACTTAATTAATCCAAGCCATTAATTTTTCTTGCCATCCCTTCAAGAGTTTCTCTGGCTCTCAGAAACTACCTGCTGGGCTTGCCTTTGCAAGATTAGTGTTCCTTCATTTAGGTGAATGCTTATATTAAATTTTCTTCTACCATTTGATTTTTTTTTTTTTTTTTTTTTTCTGTTTTAAGGTTTATTATCTCTTAAGAGGAGATGATGTGACTGTTCCTCCTATCAGAGAGAAGTGAAATAACACCTTGGCCTTGGTCTGGTCTCTGTGGTTCTGCGGGGGTTTCCCATCTTGGCCGACTTCCTGGGTTGGGCAAGGGGGAAAATGCAGAACTTACATGAAAAGGCTGTGGTCATTTCCCTTGGGCCTGAACACTCCGTTGAGGACTTTTCTTAAGAGTCCTCATAACCACTTCAAGATGTTGAGGGTTCTGTTGGCTGTTGTCCTGCTTCAGCTGAGGAGTATTTGGGGAGAGGCCTCGGGTCTGATGCCATGGAGATCGCCTCTCCTGCACAACCTCTTGCCAGAATTCCCATTTGGCATGTGTGTCTTCTCGACACTCTCTGGGCAGTACTGGTGGCAGTTGAAATTCCTCTGCAGTGGTTTTTAAGTGGTCACAGATTCACTTTGGTTTTATATTTCTTTCTGGAGAATGCCTGTCTGTTTCTTCTTGCCCATCCAAATTGTTTTAAAGCAGTTTTCAATATTGGTGACATTTTTAGGAGGTTTGTCTTCCATTAAACCATTTACGTGTTGCTGCATCTAAGAAATATTTCTGAAGATATTGAGCAGGTATTGACTGAGCACCTTCGGCGGTTGTAGTTCTTCCGCACTGACTCGTGGGCTTTGTGGGGGGTGGTCTAGACAGACACTTATTCACGAGGGGGTGTGATACGGACGGTGCACGGAACCGCAGACGTTCAGAAGAGGGCGTGCCCTGTTCTTTTGCAGGGTCTGGAATATCTTTTAAAGCTATTACTGCCATTTGATTGGTGTTCATTTGGACTAGAAAACTGGGAACAGACCATCTTCATTCCATCCTCATTCCCGAGACAGATTTTGGGGTTCAGTAGAGATGAGTCCAGTAGAAAAAAGGGCAGGGAGTAGGACAGCCTTGATGAAGTCAATTTGAGAAATCCAGGTAGTAGGTTTTTTACTGGAAGACTGTCTTGAGCTTTTAACATCCTAGTGTGTACTGCTGTCCCCAGGAGAGAGATTATAGATTATAGTGTGCAGTTCCTAGGCTTATTTGCCTACAGAGTTTGTTTGTTTTTTTTTAAGCATGAAACATTTAATCAGATTATTATTCTATAGAAACTTACTTAGGGAAACCATATCAACAGTAATTTTCAGCTCTTAAACCTCCAGATCCGTGCAAGCTTTTTGCAATTAACACAACATTCAACATTTGAGGAAAAAAATAGCCCACTGGTGGGGCTTTTTCCTAGCGAGAGATAGTGGACAGTGGCTATTGGATATGATAGACAATTTGAGAAGGGGAAAAAAAAGGATATGGACGCCAACAGAGACCCTTTGAAAATCACTGCTTTTTGAGCTAGGTTATATTTTGTCAACTTTCTTACCTGGTTTCTTAGTTAAGTACTGACAACAACCCTGTGAAAGAAATACTTCATTATCATGATCCCATTTTACAGGTGAGTAAGCTGAAGCTCACATAATGGGTTATGTACACATGGGTGATGCTGAGAGTGGAGCTGTGCGCTGCCTTCTGCCAAAGGCCACACTTCATTAACTAGGATGCTTTTCTTTAGTAGTAGGTCTTTTGTTTTTAAGTTTTCTTTTTATTTTAAATGCTCATTATAAAAGTAATATGTGCTTATTAAAGAAAAATAGATGGGAGAAAAATAAAAAATACCCTTAGAACTATCAAGTATAGCTTCAGTTAATATGTGCTATATTGCTTTCCAGTTGTTTTATGCAGTGTTGAACAGGTTGAATATTCATTACCCAAAATGCTTGGGACCAAAAGTGTTTTGGATTTCAGATACTTTTTTTTTTTTCCATATTTTGGAATATCTTTTTTCTCTTGCCTCCATAATTCATCCGGTTGAGCACCCCTAATCCAAAAATCTGAAATCCCAAATGCTCCAATGACCATTTTCTTTGCATGTCATGTTGGCGTTCAAAAAGTTTTGGATGTTGGAGCATCTTGGATTTTGGATTTTTGGATTAGAGATGCTCTGCATGTATTCATTAGCCATGATTGTGCTTATAATATATACATTATTTATATATATTTATACATAAATTTATAAAATTTTGAATCCTGCCTTAGAATCTTCCTTACAGATATGCCTTTTGTTTATTGTCACATAGTTAGCCAAATATTTTAATAAATAAATATGCTGAACTAGGACTCAGAAACTTGTAACTCTTCTATACAGGCTGCCATTTGACTGTGGGCAAATTTCTTGACCTTTCTAAATCTCAGATTCTTCACTTACAAATGAAGGAATTTGATCAGATTCTTTATTTTCAAACTATGGGGTTCCACAGAACCCCGGGGGCTGGGAATAGAAGGATCAACAGTAGGCCAGAGCTTGGCTCTTCACTCCATCTGTGCTTCCACCCAGGCAGCTGCGTTTATAACTCTTTTATATATTTGGGGCTTAAGCACATTTGGAAAAGGGGCTTCACTGATTTTTTGGTACAAGACTCTATAATTATTATACCAGGTGATCTTGAAGCTCAGCACTTCTATGATCTTCTGTGCTATTAAGTTGCTGTGTATTATGTATATTTTTAAACATTCTTCACCAGATAGAATGGTAGATTAAAAAAATTTGCCATATTCTTTCAAATTGTCTTAGGAAGCCTATAAGGACAAAGAGAATCATTGGTCTGTATTTGAGCAATGTCCAAAGCACTGTTGAATTATTTCTTAGAAAATAAATGCACCATTGGCAATCCTGTAAAACATGTCTCCTTCAGCCTTATCCATTTTCAGATACAGTGTAATGCTCTGTCACGGAAGACTAATAACCAGGAAATCAGTGGTCCCTGTAATAAACACATGTTTGAAAACTGTAGAGTTCACCAGTAACTGGTTTTCCATTTTCCTTGTGCATGTCAAGGCTTCGCTTTTTGAGGGAGTTGATTTGGAAGTCCCAGTATCCTGATCTTTTTTCTCTTGCCTCCACAGAAGGAAGAATCCCATTAAAAAATGAGGTGAATTAATGCTCGGGCACTCAGGAACCCTGGAGAGCTGCATGAGGTGTTTAAAAACTTCGTCGACCATCTTGCCAAACAAGTCACTGCTCATGAGGCCCGACAGGATGAGTGAGCCAAGGAGAGATGGCATCCTGCCCTGTAGGAACGGTGACTGCTGACCTGCTGAGAGCGAGCTCGGCCTGCCTGTTGTCTGCCAGTACCATGAAGGAGGTGTTGTATTGGTCACCCAAGAAGGTGGCAGACTGGCTGCTGGAGAATGCTATGCCAGAATACTGTGAGCCTCTGGAGCATTTCACAGGCAGGGACTTGATCAACCTGACCCAAGAAGATTTCAAAAAACCCCCCTTGTGCAGAGTCTCCTCTGACAACGGGCAGCGGCTCCTGGACATGATAGAGACCCTGAAAATGGAACACCACATGGAAGCACACAAGAATGGCCATGCCAACGGGCACCTCAGCATCGGCGTAGACGTCCCCACACCCGACGGCAGCTTCAGCATCAAGATGAAACCCAATGGAATGCCAAATGGATATAGGAAGGAGATGATAAAGATCCCCATGCCAGAGCCAGAGCGCTCCCAGTACCCTATGGAGTGGGGCAAGACTTTTCTGGCCTTTCTTTATGCACTTTCCTGTTTTGTTCTCACCACAGTGATGATCTCGGTCGTCCATGAACGAGTACCTCCTAAGGAGGTGCAGCCTCCACTACCGGACACGTTTTTTGACCATTTTAACCGGGTGCAGTGGGCCTTTTCTATTTGTGAAATTAACGGCATGATCCTTGTAGGACTCTGGTTAATTCAGTGGCTGCTCTTAAAATACAAGTAAGTAAAGTAAAAGTTCTAAGATTCAATGATTGTGGGGTTTGCACTCCCAACATCTAATTATTATTTAGAAATGAGATTTATCAAGTAGTTGGAATCAACACATACTAATTCCTTTTTTATTTCTTTTTTAACCATGTGCCCTGTTGAACTAACTCACTCTCTGGCAGCTTTAAGCAAATACTGTGTTTGTTGCTTGTTTTGTACAAGATTCATACAGAATGATGACTAGGATGGAATGTTAGAGATGATGTTCTGTTTTCACTTAACAAGAAGGAAAATCCTCAGATGTCTTCCTCGGATGTCTTCAGAGTACAGGCTATTGAACAACAGATTAACCACCTGGTTTTGGTTGGTTAATTAACCCATTAAATAAATTGTTGACACTTGGCCTCTAAGCACTATGAATTGCTATGTAGTGTTTCCCACATGGAGTCAGACATCTGGAACCTTAGCAATATGTATTTAAAGATGTTTCACACATAAAATTCAGAATGGCTTGGGTTGTGGAGAAAAGGATACCCTCGGGGTAGGTGGGACTAGGATGAGCCTGAATGAATTCCCACCTTTTAGTGTGTGGCACTTAAAGCAGTATGTGGCTATCCCATTCGACTTTCCTAAGGTTTTAAGTAGGCACCTCCCATTTAGTTTCAGGTGGATCCAAAGTGGCTTTCACATACCAAGCTCTAAACTCAGCATGGAACCCCTCAGGCAGGCTGTTTACTTGGGTCACCTGCAGCCAATAAACACCTACATTCCCCCTTCATTGGTGTCTGATTTTCCCTTTCTTAGAACATTTTTATGGCTTCCACGCAGGGTTTGTTATGGAGCTGAGTTTCTCTCTGATGGACTGTGTTTCATGACCCCCAGTGTGGTTGAGTATTAAGGAAATCATCTTAAATCAAGAAAACAAAATGTAGACTGAGAGTTCATGCTGAACTTTCTTGGACAGAAACGATGGTTTTTTTCCTGTTACGTTTTATAGGAACTGTGTTTTTTTTAACTTTATACATTATTATCTGCAAATGGAAATAAAAGCAGTTCCTGACTCTTTTCCAGGGAAGGACTGTGTTAACTAGTGTAAAGGAAGTCATTTAACTGGCCAATGTTTGTTTAGGGCTGGTTTGACAATCCTAGAGTTCAAGCTAACTTTGAAATAGTATTGATGGTCTGGGCTGTATTTGATTTGGTGAAGGACCTTTTTTGTTGCTTTAGTTTTATGAGGCTAAGTAGACAGGAATAGGCTTTATAAATATGAGATGCTCAGAATTTATTAAATACTTTCATTCTTTTGGCTGCTGAACTTCAGTCCTGCTTTTGATTTTTTTTTTTTTTTTTTTTTTTTTTTGAGACAGGGTGTCACTCTGTTGCCCTGGCTAGAGTACAGTGACATCATCATAGCTCACTGCAATCTCAAACTTCTGAGCTCAAGCAGTCCTCCTGCCTCAGCCTCCTGAGCAACTGGGACTACAGGTGTGCGCCACCATGCCTGGCTAATTTTTCTATTTTTTTTGTAGAGACAGGATCTCATTCTTGCTCAGGCTTGTGTTGAATTCCTGAGCTCAAGCAGTTCTTCCACCTCGGCCTGCCAAAGTGCTAGGATTACAGGCATGAGCCACCATTCCCAGCCTTTTTGACTTTTAAACTTTTTTTCCTAAAAACCCATTGGGAAAAAATGCTAGTACTTTACCTTTACAAAGGCAAGGTCACCTCAAATTTTGCTTCCTGGGTTTTTCCTGACGTTTGTTGTTTTGTTTCTGTGAGTTTTCTGTTTTTTCATCAAAATTCTTACATGCAAGCAAATAATTTACTCTCCCAGCATATAATTTTGAGTAAGTCATAACACAGATAAGTCTTTCACAGAACTGTTACTTTTAAGTAATTTTATTCTTGTTCTAAGAGAGTGTCCTAACTGTATATTTGTATATTTTTCCTAGCAAGGAATTTTCGTCAAATCTGTGTATCTTTAAGCTTTCTAATTTCATATTTTCCTGGTACTTATTTCCAATACTATAGTCATTTATACATTTAAATTATTCAACAGCAGTAAAATTGTTGATTTGTGTCTTGGACAAAATTAACCCAGTATTAGCATGCAGGCAGTCATAACCTAACATGCTGGTGTGGGCAAATCCTGAAATATTAGGAGCCTTGTTTTTATCACAAAATAGGGCCTCTCAGTCTAGATTATTTCTGTTGTCCTATACAACTGTGCTTTATTTGATTCTAACATTATTGGATAAACTAATTATGTTTGAATTTTATTAGCTTCAGACTGTTTTTATCCAGAATGCATCCAACTAAGGATTCTTTAAAGTCCTCTCTGATTTCCAACTCTGGCGCATAGGAATGTGGGAAATGGAAGCAGACTGTTGTCTGATAATCCTAAGCATCTTCCTACCCTGTTACTCTACTGGGATTTATCCCTGGCTTCCCATCTCTCTCCTTGTGACCTCTCGTCAGCATCTGTGGCCTACCAGGCATGTAAGAGGTAGGAAGAAGGATACAGATGGCACACAAGCAGTGAGTGTGGATGAACTACCTTTCCCTGGCTCTCATAAAGAAGAGAAAATCTTTTGTAGTGTCAGAGAGAGACCCCTTGTTTCTAGTTAATTGGTTATTGCAGTGTAGTCATTGTATTTATCTGGCATTTTGGAGAAATGGATCCTTCTGGTTATGGGATTATTCTGTTTAACAGAGTTAATCTCTCCTTCTTTCTGTGTTTAACTCTTCTGAGTCTTGACCTTTCCACGACCTCCATAGGAGCTTCGCCGCTAAGGATCCCGTGTTACACTGCTCCTCGGAATTGAGCCTGTTTGGACAGTAATTTCCAGTGGGGCATTTTACTTTGATTTTAAGAGGCCTGGAGCCCTTAAAAAAAAGATCAGCCAATCCCTTCTCACTTCAGCCTCTTCTACATTTTAGAGGAAAACCAGAGGATGGAACTGTAGAGGATGGCTTACTGAGACGTGAGATCACTGGAATTTGGCCAGAATTGCCTAACAACAAACCCCTTAACCAATGTTCGAGGTGCTGGAAAACCTTGATGCTGAATTTGTGACGCTGTGACATTTGGTTTTATCCCTGTGTTGTATATAATTGTCCTTTACTGTCAAACATAGGTTTTGATTTTTTGTACTTAAATTTACTTTTTCCCCTCCTTTCATTCTTAATATCTCCCCCTCATGCCTGTGTGTGTATGTTTATATATACATATATCCACATGGGATTTCCATGACATTTTGAAGTGGAAAGCAACAATAATGCCTGTCCTTGAGAACTTTTTTTGGTTTTTAAAATTGTAAATAATGTTGTCTCCCCATTTAGAATTGGACTTTCAAGCCACTGACTAGGAAAAATTCCTGGGAAATCTCTGCATTTGTGTCAGACTTCACTGCAAAACAGGTATCCCTTGTTTTAAGAAAGCATGATAAAGAATATATTAAACTTACAGATTCGATAAAGCCTGAAGACTTAAGGACTATTCGTGCATGGCTAAATCATGGCTAACACGGTGGCACTTACGTGTGATACGTGTGGCTCAGCTCTTTTGGGACATAAACACCTGACAGTGAAAGCCAAGGAAGGGGACTGTAGAGTTTCTAAGTCAGCAGAGAAATCATTATGACTTAGTGTGATGATCATAGGTACCTCAGACTCGATTTGTCTAAAACTGGATTTATCTTTTCCCACCAGCTGTTCTTCCTCTTGTCTGGCCAGTGTCATTTCCTAGAAACCTAGAACTCCTCATTTCCTTTAATGCAGATAGTCACTAAGTTCTGTCAGTTTTAATTTTAAATTAGATACATCGCCTCTTTCCCTTCCTATTTAGTACTCCATAGCGCGTGCTCAGATGGAGAAACAACTCATTAGCTTTAGGTCCTTCATAATCCACTCCCAATCTGACCTGCCTTGTCTCTAGCTACTCCATGGTTTTCCTCCAACACTTTAAGCTCATCTCACACTACATTCTGTTAGTTGTGTATGTGTCTCTTTCGATTTTTAAGTTCCTCAAAGGAAAAACTAGATCCTATTCATTTTTATATCCCAGTGCCTGGCACAGAGTCTGGCATATATAAAGTGCTCATTTAAAATTCATTCATTCTATTCATATTTATTGAGCAATGTACTAAGTGCCGGGTACTTGCAAACCCTGGGGATGCTGCAATGAGCAGAGGACCCTGATGCTCTTATGAAGCTTATATTTGGCCAGGTTAAGGTAGTCAGTAAACAAATGAATATATGTCTGCTAGTACGAGGGAACTGGAGAAAAATAAAGCAGTATAAAGGGCTAGCAAGTGTTGGAGTTAGTGGGGAGGGGTGGTATTTTAGATGGAATGATTGGAGAGGGCCTCTAATGAGATGACAGTTGAGGAGACACCTGAGTCAAATAAGGGAGATTCCATACAGGTGTTTGGGGAAGAGCAGTTCAGGCAGGAGACACAGCAAGTGCAGAGTTTTGAGGCTTAATTGAGGAACAAATAAGGCCTGGGTGGCTGAATGAGTTGGGGAGAGCCCTGGTACAGGAGGTCAGTGAGGTCTAGGCCGTGGATGAAGAGTTCGGGTTTTATTCCAAGCGTGGTATTAAGTGATTAGGGGAGAATAGTAAGAACAGACTAGCATTTTAAAAGAATGGCCATGGCTGCAGTGTAGAGACTCAGGGAAGCAGAAGTTGAAGCAAGGGGCCTGGTTAGGACACCACTGCAGTAGTCCAGGGAGATGATGATCGTGACTTAGACTCAGGTCACATTTGTGCAATGAATAAAATTTGTGCTGGGTCATAGGAAGGGCTGAACTCTTTCTAGAAGCTGTGGCCTCTATTACATTTAGGGCTGCTTGTCTTTTATAGCTACAGGGCTGGCTTCTGTTGCAGTGTCTTTCTCATACAAGGTTTTCGGGTCTCTCTGTGAATCCCTGATTTGTATATGGACTCTAATAGAAAGATAACATTCTGTAATTTGGGGGAGTCGTACAAATTTGCTTGACTGTATTTTACTTCAGAGCAAAGTCAAGTCACGTGTATATCCTGATATGTGTTTCAACCCTAGCTTCTTCTGGGTCAGACATTTACCTAAAAGCAGTTTAAGTCAGTTCGGTGGGGGAGGGGCGGATTGTGAAAATGTGAATTAAATGTTGCAGGATATATTGGTCCACTGGTGGTGGAAAGATTTGAAGAAAAAAGACAAGGAGCCATTGGACAGTTGGGATGTGGGGTGGAATTGAGAGAGCTTAGTGGTAGATATATTCGGGGGATGGGATAGGACATTCTAGCATAAACCGTTGCATAGATTTATGGAGAGACTGGTGAGATGGAAATGGTCACTGAGTAGGTTCTTTGAAAATTGATCCCATGCTGAAAGGGAGGGAACTAGAGGAGGGAAGTGGTGACAATAGATCTTGCTTAGGACCTGCCATGACGTCTCTGTTTAGAACTATTTCTAGGAGCTTCGTTGATCCTGCAGGAAGGAATAGATGCAGTTTTTCAGTGTGGCTTTTCTGGGATTATACTCTGACAATACTGGGATGGATTTTTCGATGTTTATGAGTATAATGTATTTTATGTTCAGAGATCACTTTGGGAAAGACTTATTTTGTATTTTAACCTTTGATAAAGCCTGTGGTTTTGGCGACCTTAATTATTAGGTGGGTATCTGCCAACATAAGAAAGTTTAGCATTTCTCTTCTGTGAATGGAATCTAATTTCCAAAGATCCGGCCTTTGTGCTGATTGGCAACTGCTCTGTCAGATGCTAATTTGATCGGTTTTAGTTTGTGTTTTATTCAGTGGACTCGACTCTCCACTAACACCTGTCATTTTACCCTATTTTAATTCCATCAGTGCTTCTTTGCACATTAAGTCGATTGGATCAAAATACTTACTCTTTCCTCTTCTATTCCCCAAGTACTTTATGACCACAGATACTGTCAACATTTTTTTTTATTGTTTTTATGTTTTGGATGGTTGTGATTAAGTTCTTAAAAGTACTTGATAGAGAGCATTTGATACGAATCAAGTCTCTCTGGGTTCCTATTCAATAGAAATTTATTTTCTAAGTTTCAGAAGAGCCTTTTCTTAAGGTGATTTCATTTATTATAAATTAGCCTTCTGCTGTAGACCACACGGGTAATCTCTGATGGAACTTCGGAATGTCTTTACGTTCATTGATTTACCAAGAGTTGTTGGAGACTGTGCGCTGGGGACAGAGCAGCCAGCACAGCAGTTGCGTGGGGTTATACTCTGGGGGATGTTTGGTCTCACAGCGGCATCTCAGTTTTTGGAAGTGTTTTGTCCGGGCTCCATTCATGTATAAAACTCATAAAGACAGAATTCTCTCATGTTACTGCAGCTTTTTTCGACAGTGCTCCCATTATTTAATTGGCTGATAAGTTGTCATATTCCTGTCCAGCGATTAAGCAAGATAGGAGTTCAGGGATGGTCTCTTCCCCTCCTCTCTCTTCCCCCTACACATGTAGCTGCATCAGTTATGTGCTTACTCAGAGTCTGTTTTATTCCGTTTTTCCTCTTCATCCACATTGTCAAAAATTATTATCACCCCATTCAAGAGACAGATTCCAAACCAAAGGACGTTTGAGTAACAAGAATTTTGTATGTGCATTATGTCGTTGATTCAATCAACCCTTAAAATAACTAGTTTTATTCTTCTCCCTCAGTAATAATAACCGAGGCTCGGAGAAGCTATTGACTTGCCCAGCATCCCACAATGGCATATTTTGGGGATTGAAGGCTCTTCAGTATAAATCCAGTCTAGAAATTTCCCAGTATAATAGGCACCTGTCCTCTGGAAATGTATTTTCTTAGCAGATATAGTGGCATAGATTCCATGTGCATGGGGCAGGTAGAATAAAAATAGATCAGGTCAGTTTTTTAATAATAAGGTTTGTGTGTTACGTTCCATCTGGGAGACGCGTGTGTGCCCCAGGGTGGTCCTGCCAGCCCTGATAGTTGTCATGTCTTGCTTGTCCCCTGTAGGTTGTGGGAAATGTACTTAGCTCTGTCCTTGCTGACTGCTTTCCTGGACCCTCCAAGGATTGGCATGAGCCCTATTCACCACCAGCCTGGGACATTCCCTTTGCCGCCAACATCAATCAGTTTCTCCACTAAAGGCCACTGACCTGGGGTGTCCAACCTAATTCTTTTTCTTTTTGTTTCTAGCAACTTTTCTTTCCTCCCTGTGATTCCAACCTATCATCTATCTAGGCTCAGAGCCTCGGGCTGAGATCCTGTTTTCTTTTTTTTTTTTTCTTTTTTTGAGACAGAGTCTCACTCTGTTGCCCGGACTAGAGTGCTGTGGCATCATCCTAGCTCACAGCAACCTCAAACTCCTGGGGTCAAGAGATCCTCCTGCCTCAGCCTCCCGAGTAGCTGGGACTACAGGCATGCGCCACCATGCCCAGCTAATTTTTTTCTATATATATTTTTAGTTGTCCGGCTAATTTCTTTCTATTTTTAGTAGAGACAGGGTCTCTTTCTTGCTTAGGCTGGTCTCGAACTTCTGAGCTCAAGTGATCCTCCTGCCTCGGCCTCCCAGAGTGCTAGGATTACAGGCGTGAGCCACCGCGCCCTGCCGAGATCCTGTTTTCTTTCCTTTCCTGGGAACTTTCCCTGTCCCCTTCTCCTGCCAGATCACCTGAACCTCCTAGCCTTTTGCAGGCCTCTACTTTGCCTTCTCTTTCTTCTTCTCATTTTTTTCTTCCACCCCACATCTGGTCACTCTGTAAAATGACCCTTCTTACCATCTCTGTTGTTGCCATAAGTGTAACCACTGTTATCTCTTACCTGGGTTATTACCTGTTTCTGCTTCTGTTAAGTCTGCAGTCCCAACCCCTGGGCTGTGGACCGGTAGCAGTCTGTGGCCTGTTAGGCACCAGGCTGCACAGCGGAGGTGAGCCATGGGTGAGCAGCAAAGCTTCATCTGTATCTCCAGTGGCTCCCCATCGCTGGTATCACTGCATAAGCTCCGCCTCCTGTCAGATTAGCAGCGGCATTAGATTCTCATGGGAGCAGGAACCCTACTGTAAACTATGCATGTGAGGGATCGAGGTTGTGCTCTCCTTATGAGATTGTAATGCCTGATCTGAGGCGGCGATGCTGGCGCTGGGGAGCAGCTGCAAATGCAGATTATCATGAGCAGAGACGTTTGACTGCACAATAAATATAATGTGCTTGAATCATCCTGAAACTATCCCCCTGAACCCTCCCCCTGGAAAAATCATCTTCCATGAAACAGGTCCCTGGTGCCAAAAAGGTTGGGGACCACTATGTTGAGTGATTTGTCCACTTGGCAGAGTGAGTCAGCGTATATCACTCTTCTCCCGCCTCACAGAGTGGCAAAGCCAGTGTCTTCATGGTGACCAGGGAGGTCCTCGCAGACCTCATTGCCACATGCACTCTGCTCCCTGACCCCCTCGATTATTGACAAACAGCAACGCACACTAGCTTCTGTGCTCTTCTCCCACAGATATCCTCATGTCGACCCCTCATGCACAGGTAGACCTGCTCTGACCAACTTAAATTGTCACCTCCCTTCTCCCAATGACACTCTGCCTTACTTTTACCCTTTAGTACTTATCTAACATGCTCTATATTTTACTTACTTATTTACTTGTTTATTTTCTGCCTCTTCTACTAGAACATCAGCACCACAAGGCAGGCTTTTTGTCTATTCTGTTCACTACTGTATTCCCTGTACTTAGAACAATGCCTAGCATTGTTAGCCACTGCCAGCGATGTATTCGTTTACCATATTTTTGGAAACCATCTATAAAATGACAGTGTTTTACTTTTAAGGGTAATCCATTAGCCCAAGAGCAAATATTAATTGGTCAGTTCCGCTAACTGTGACTGAACAAGCCCCTAAGAATGTGATTCAGGGTGGGTAAGTTTTGACGAAGGGAAGGAATGAGGAGAGACCTGGGTGTGTTTGTGTCTGTATATACACATCTGTACTATATGTATGCATATGCATAGCTGTGTTCTATGTATATATACAGTCATATATCACACATGTATGTGTGTGTGTGTCTGTCATATGATTTTTGTTGATAGCCTAAGATACCAACAAAGAGATGTAACTCCTTTTGTTTGCACAGTTTTATGTAGCAGTTTCTGGAAGATTCTTGATTTTAATTCTTTATAACTAACTCAAGTAGATTGTGTTGATTTTTTTTTCACATTTTTATAGGGGAATATTTTTCCTTTGTTACAATCTGTATTTAAATCAGGAAATGGTATTTTTTAAAAAGGCAGGTAGAGCAGGAGCAGTTTTATGATGTGATCTCTTCTTTGTAAATTCCCCAAACACGTAGGGATCATTTCCTGAACTTAACTATTGTATTATCTTCAGATTTTTTACACAGGGCTTAGGAAAAGTATTTTTTTTTTTTTAACTTGACAATTTCACTAGTGGAGAGAATAGCTGATTCAAAGTCTTAAGACCTGGGTTTTGGCATTGGGTGGGGGGCATTAAGGTACCTGAGGCTGTGATGGGGGAAGCCCTCCAGGGCAGCAAGGAGATGGGGAGAAGAGAGACGGAGGGAAGCAGAACTCACAGAGCCAGTCTCCAGGGGGGTTACCATCCTAGTGGAAGGAATGGAGCAATCTCCGCTCCATTTTAAATGAAAATGTGAATGCAGAAAGGATACAGAGTGCAGGGCACTCTGTGAGCATCAGGGAAGATTACTCCTGGCAAATATATGAAAGAGTTTTAAAGGACAAATGTCTGTAGAAAGAAGTAGGAAAGGACCATTGGAGGGAGTAAGAAGGAAAGCTCTGAAGTGCAGAAATGCATCCTCCTGCCAGGACTGCCAGCCATATTACAGCTGCCGTTTTAAGTCTCCCTGGGACTAAAAGACAAGTAAACACAACTCTTCTTGAGAGCTTCCTCTAATAGAGGGGATAAGACTTCACCGCTGTTGGTAGTGGTGATAGTAAGTCTCACTATTAAAGATAACACACGATAGAAACAACATTCTAAAGCGATTGGGAGGATGAAGTAGCTCCGTCCAGTTGGGGACACCGGGAAGGTTTGTGGTGGATGATAGGACTACAGCAGACGGGATAATGGGAGAGCCCAGGGAACAAGATTGGCAGTCAAAAGCAAGAAACAGGTTGTGTTTAGGAACAGTAAGTGGCTCCCCTTTGCCCAGATCACTGAGGTTCATGTTTGCAAGGGAAGACTGAGGAAGTGTCATGTCGAAGGAAGTTGAAGGCCCTTGTGAGCAATTGTCACAGTTCAGGGAATTCAGGGGCTAGTAGCAAGGAATTAAAGGGAGGAAGACAGATTTTGGAATCTCTTTGGAATTAGCTTTATGTGGGGGTGGGGAACATTGTTGGGAGGGCTGTGAAGAAATTAAAATAGAAGGGTGGGCTGGAGAGGAGTGGGGACTTCTCTAAAGCAGGTGATCTACCTGAGAGACACCCCAGATGCACTATCAGTGGCAGGCAGAGAGAATGGCCGGCACAGAGATCTCCCTAAGGCAGGAGGGACTTTGCAAGGTGTGTTCAGAGAGCACTAGGGCATGGGGTGAAGGTGGAGTCCTAGAGAATGGTGGGAGGGAGGCAGGAGAGAGGTCGCAGATCTAGGGCATCAGGGTCTCAGGAAAGGATTTGGATTTTATTCAAAATACATTTGACAACCATTGGAAGGCTTTGAAAGACATACTCTGTTTAACTGTTTCAAACAAGATGATTCTGGCTGCTCTATGCAGAATGGATTTGAGGGAAGTGCCTTAGTCCATTCGAGCTGCTATAATAAAATGCCACAGACTGGGTATTTTATAAAGAATAGAAATTTATTTTTCACCGTTCTGGAGGCTGGAAGTCCAAGATCAAGGCATAGGCTTATCGGTATCTGGTAAGGGCCGACTTCCTGGTTCATAGATGGTGCCTTCTAGTTCCATCCTCACATGGTAGAAGGGTGCACCAGCACTCTGGGGTCTCTCTTGCTAATATAAGGGCACAAAGCCCAAACCTGAAGGCTCTGCCCTCATGACCTAATCACTGGTGATTAGGCTTCAGCATATGGATTTGGGGGGGACGTAAACATGCATTGAGATCACAGCAGGAGGCAAGAATATTAGGGACAACAGAAGGTAATTGTGGAAATTCAGGTGAGATGAAGGGTTCAGAAATGGATGCCATTTCAGGGTGGCTGATTAAACATACAGGGAAGGCAGGTAATAAGCAAATCTGAC
>RJWJ010006051.1:23312-58559 GCA_004363605.1 Indri indri
AAAAAAAAATGTTTATTTTGTGGACTTCTGATCAGTATGAAATATGACATGAAACAACTTAGTGAAAAATTTAAGTAGATTTCGAAATGTAAATGAAATGTGATAGGATGTTGCCTCATCTGCAGGCACTCAAAATTGGGATTTCTTACACAATCTGCAGCAATTTCCTGAATATTTTTATCTTATGTAATATATTTATATTTCCACTTAAACTCTCTGAACCTCAGTTTTCCCATCTGTAAAATAAGGATCATAGCCATACATCACCAAGTTGGCACCGAGCTTGGCATATAGGAGAATCCTGGCAAAACAGTTGCTGCTGTTAGTACCATGCCAGAAGAAATAAATACCTCAATAGAAACTTTTTTTTTTGATAGTGTTGGCTCTAAATAAAATTACTTTATTTTTCCAACCTCTGATATTAAGAAAAAAATGACTATTCTGGTACCCATTCTTGGTACTATTTCATAGCCTTTCCATTTTTTTTTTCTAACCCATTTCTGTGACTCATAAGAAAACGGTGTACTTTTCCTCCTTTTGCTGGTGAGGACACTACTTTCCAAGGAAATTAATTGAGATAGTCAAGGTCACCAAGTGAGTCTTTGTTAAAGGTGCAACTAGCATCAAAGTGAAGATGCTGCTCAGTGACGTGTTGTCGACATTTCAGTGCTGGAATCACTAATCAGGGCCCTGAATCATGCGCTGGCCTCCGGGACTGCCCCAGAGGGTTGGGTCTCCCTGAATCTGTGTCACGGCTCCACGTGCACTCCCTTGTTTACTGATGCTTAGTTTTGAATCGTTGCTTAGTTCCACTGCTGTGTGTCAGGGCCTGTTTGTTTCTGAAAGCTAACAGCTTCCAGAAAGAGCTCGGAGACCAGGTCTGAGCACTGAAAGAGTTGTCTGTGTCTTCCCGCTGTGGATTAATTGAGAGAGACAACTTGTGGGAAACACAAAGAACTTTCTGGTATTTTAATTTTACTTTCCAGTATGGTGATTTCCTTCTGTCACCATTTTCCTTTAGAATTTTGGATCGTCCTACCGAATGCCAAAAACATTGTAGTTTTGCTGTTTTAAGCCTGATTTTGGTAGTATGTAATCAAGTTCTGAGTGCCTTTTCCTTTTTAAAAAGGGATATTAAAAAGTTTAATAAAGCCACCATTATGTTAATGGACATAACATACTATTCTAGCACATCTTAATATCTGTAAAATGTTAACACTTTTATTCCTATTTCCTTATAATCAAATTGAACAGGTACATTTCTCTGTTCTCTCAGAAAAAGTGGTAATGAGCCCAGTGCTCAAACACTTGGGAGAAAAATAGATAACTGTGACCAAATACAAGTCTCTGAAATGATGGTCATTGCAAAGCGTGAGCAGATGGAAACTGGCTTCTTTTGAATAGGAAAGGAGAGGTGTATCCTATGTGAGAACACCACCGTTGTGATTTTGAAAATTATATTCTGCATCTTATTGTTGACATCTGCTTAGTCTCTAGCAATATCTCAACATTTCTTCTGTGTTTAATTTTTAAAAACACATCTTGAACTTTTATGTCTTTAAGTAAATAAGAATTCTAAATGTGTGTGATTCTTTGATTAAAGAAATGAATGCCAGAAGTGCATACAATTCTTTGAAACACTTTTATACTCTGCTTTTCAAAGGTCGTGTTAGGAAATCCCTGTTTAACAGTATACACTGAAGACATTCTAAGCTTAATTTCAAAAAGATTAAATGCCAGAGATCATAATCTGTCACAGGATTAGTTTAAAATAAAAAAAAATACATGCTAAAGATCAGAAAATTCTTAAAAACAACCACTTCTAACTTGTCACCTTATTCTTAACATTGACAAATTCATATGGATTATTTCACTTGACTTTTTCACTGCAAGTCAAATAGTAAATGTGAATGAACCTTAAATGTTTCAATTAAAAGTAAATTTAAGGATTCATCTTTTATTATTTTTTCATGTACGTCATTCCCAGATAATTCTGAAATAATTTCATTGATACTCACATGTGACTCGTGTTTGACATATGGAAATAGTTACTGGGGGGACGTGTGTGTATCTTTTGTATACTGTGAAATAATCAGGCAAAGTGATTTTGAGATAGTAATATTTTTCTTCCTCTAAAGAGTTCAACATCTAGATTTGAGAGTTTTCTTAGGCGTGTTGTCAAAATTGCAAGGGGGTTTCAGTCTATGTCCAGTTGCCCATTGCACAAAGATCCAATTATCAAGACAATGAGGATTACCAAGAAATGTTTAATAGGAAAGAGGTCTTATTGGGAGAATAGGAGAAGCCTCAAGTCCATCTTTCTGGCTAAGGAGATCATGGGCTTTTAAAGGAGGGGCCACAGGCCTTGGGGCAGGTCATACATAATATAACTAACAAGATGTTATTTACATTGAGGGTAGATTGTGGAGGATGGTGAATCTTGGCTTCAGGAAGTCTGCCCCAGGGCCTTCAGAATCTAGCTCCTTTGTCTTGCAGAAAATCTACCATGTCAGGGAAATAAATCAAAAAGTCAAGTAGTTAGTTAAGGGAGAGGATTATATAGGGTCATTGACATTTGTTCAATGGGGAGCTGGTTACAGGTGTTTTTTTGTATAGTCCCAGTGAAATTGCCTGTAATTTGTTTGAGCAAGATGTCTAGAATGGGCATTTTCTTTTTAAGAAAGATGACCATGATACCTTACAATGTAAAATTCACTTGGGTATTTCTCTTTTGGTATTCTTGGCAAAGAGATTTATAGGCCAGTATTTTCCTCTGGTATTGTCCCTCTTTATATTGCTTAATTATACTGTGCTTTTTATTGTACTGAAATTAGAGACATATACCTCTGCAGGCAGCTTTATGCTAAATAAATTCTTATCTTTGGAGGTGACACACACAGCTTAACTAACAAAATAAGCAAAGATGGCTTCTGTGGTAATAATTCTGACCCAGTTTCGGAAATCTAGGTAAGAAGACATCCAGGTGCTACTCATAAAACCTAAGTAACTTGCATGGATTTTGCAGGTATGAATGAAATGCTAATGTAGTTGCATGGGTTGTTTTTTTTTAATTAATTTTTAATCACACAGGCAACTTATCTTTTTGTTCCTCTTGTTAAAACAAAAGTTACAAATGCTACAAATTCTCCTCTGACTACCATACCTCAGCAGGCATTCCCATCCTGCATAAAAATAGAGCTACACTGTACGATTATAGAGTGATTGAACATTCAGTATTTTAAGAGGGAAGCCTGTCCACAGTTTCTAAATTTCTTTGTTAAATTAACTTAGGCCATCCTAGATAAAGGAAAACCTGAACTCTTCAAAGTTGAGGAAGGGGAGATCCACAGGACCATGCTTCTGGCCTGTGGTAGAAGAGGAGAGAAGTAGAGAGGGAAGGAACATTCTTGTCCAAGAATACACTAAGGTTTAATGAGGTTAAATTGTACAAACTGATGTGGATTTTTTTTGTTTGTTTTGTTTTAAGAGACAGTGTCACTCTGTTGCCCAGGCTGGAGTGCAGTGGCACAATCATAGCTCACTATAATCTCGAACTCCTGGGCTCAAGTGATCGTCCTGCCTCAGCCTCCCAAGTAGCTAGGAATACAGGCGTGTGCCAGCATGCTCAGCTAATTTTTAAATTTTTTGTAGAGACAAGGTTTTGCTATGTTGCCCATGCTGGTCTTCAACTCTCGGCCTCAAGCAGTCCTTCTGCTTTGGCCTCCCAAAGCACTGGGGTTACAGGCATGAGCCACTGTGCCTGGCCATTATGTGGAATTTGATCTTAGGAAAAGTTATCAAACTCAATATATTAATACATATGTGTATATGCATTTTGATTATAATATACATGTATGTATATCAAATAATTTCAACATATGTAATATCAAGTAATTGTGTTAGACCCACTAATAAAAACTATTTCTAATTCTTGCTTATGTTTTTATTCATCTACATACCTATACAATTGATGGCTACCATTTGTGCCTACTATATGGTAGGGATTCTTCATACGTTATTTCTAATGTTATTATCTCTATTTTACTAATTAGGAAATCGAAACTCAGAGAAGTAAATAGTCTATCCTGAGGCCACCTAGGAATCAGGGAGTGGGGCAGGGTTGGATGCTGTCTTTCAGATTGGTATTTTCCTTGGCATCATGTTGCCTCAGAGAATCAGTTTCTGGGAGTAAAATGTTTAATGTCTTTGACTCATTAAATGGCTTCATTCTAATGCCATTCTCATTTGCTGAAGATCTTCCCTTTAAAAGACGTTCTCTAAATGTGTAACTGCTGCCTTGGTGGGCTTCTTCCGGGTGCACCACAGCCCCGCAACACCCCTCACATACACAGGACCTGAACACCAGCCACTGCGGGCGGGTCTTTGGCTCCTGTTCCTACTTCTTCATCTGGGCCAGGCACTGTGAGGAGAAGGGCTGCTCCTGGGAGTGCAGTGGGGTGAGGGCACCCACATGTCAGGCAGCCTAGGCTCTGGCAGCTGGTGTGGCACCATTGGGCGTGAGCCGGGCTGGTGTGGGGCAGCCAGACAAGGACCACTCCTCTGCTCTTCTCCCAGGTGCCGGGACCAGGCAGCCACCACCACAGTCTCTACCCCACGGAAGTGATCATCCAGCCTTCCCCCTGGGTACCCGCACTCCAGTCCCCCTCACCCCAAACCCCTGTGCCACTCTCATCTGCCACTTCTTGCCTGGGGTCCTGGGGGGACATTGCCACCCCTCCTCTGGCCAGCTCCTTGCTGCTCCTGTCATAGTGAGCTTGTGCCATTCCTAGGATGGGGCCATGGCCCTGGCAGCCAGATGCCCGTAGCACCCTGGCATGACCTGCCACCTCTGCTTCCACGCTGGATCCAGCTGCCTTTCCTACACCTGCACGCAGTAGTGTCTGTGCCCTCCCACCTCCAGCCCTGCAAAAAGTTAGTTTGAGTTCTGACCAGACAGAATGGGCTCCATTGTGCATCAGTTCAATGTCAACTCAAGTTTAAGGCCTTACGAAGCCAAATTAATAGCAGTGTAGAGTGATTTAAGCTCTTTGGGCCTGTTAATGTTTTTTGGAAAAAGCGCAGCAGAACATTATTCTCAAAATCTTTGTCTTAATCTGCTACTAGCTATCGTTCTATTCATCATATATTCATTCTGGTTTCAAGCACTCAAGCAGTTTTTTGGATTTGTTTTGTTGTGTCATTGAAAACTTAAATGAACCTGCGGAATTTCTTGACTGAGCATCTGCCCTGTTTTTCCCTTTTTCTAGGTCTATTATTAGCAGAAGATTTTTCTGCATAGTTGGCACGCTGTACCTGTATCGGTGTATTACAATGTATGTAACTACACTCCCAGTACCTGGTATGCATTTCAACTGTTCTCCCAAGGTAAACTATTCCTCACTGTAATTTCCCTTTTTGTTTGTTTCTCGTCTTGCCCTTGGGGTCTTTTGACTGAGGCTGAAGGTGAAAATTTCTTTGGAATACAGTCAGGTCCCTCCTCCTCCATCTGGGAATGTTCCTAAGCAATATAGCTAGGCAGCCGCACCCTTTTCACAATTTCCAGCCCTGCCAGTGCCTCCCAGCTGGGGAAATATGTGGTCCAGTTAGCGTGTTGGGAAGCAGTTAAGCTTTGCGTGTGGGTGTAGCTCTTTGGTTTCCAGCCAGACTTTTAAAATATCATTCGTTCCCTTGACATGCATCCAGAAGCTTTTATATGCTTTTTCCCTCTCTCAGTGGGAAAGCTCAATTTCAAATGATGTGTTTTTTCCGTTTTCCTTCTTTCATTAATCCCTACAGCAGAGAAAGCAAGAGGAAGTATTCCTGTCCCCTTGCAATCCTCCACCAACCCAAATAAGATCACTGTTCTCTGGCGTTATGTGTTGCCTTATTGATTTTCTCTAGTAGCTTAGATGCATTTTTTAAAATAACTTTTATTCCTCTCTCATTATCTCTACCTTTCTATCAGATTCACATAACACTCTTCACCCCCTAACCTTTACTTTGGAAGAATTTTTAACTAGGGAGATTATTGGAATTATTTCATAAAATAATTAATAGAAGATTTAATTTTTAAAATGTTTACATTAAAGCTCTTTAATGCAATAGAAATAGAGGTGGCTAATTTCACTCCTTGATTCTGGTGGGAGAATTTATGAAACAGCATGATAGATTTGAGACTATTTGTTTGCATTGCGCCTGTGCTGATGAAATAGCCTAACACTTTCAGTCTCCTCCCTTTGTACTTTCTGTTTCTTCCAGAAGAGACATTCTCTCTGATGGAACCTTTGGAAAGAGGGCTGAAAAATTCACTGTGGATTTTTAAAGTGGTGTTTTTATCATATTAAATTTTGGATCCCTTTAGTTTGATGTATACTATGGTCCCCCTTCCTTCCTAGATTTACCTATTATGCCCATAGAGGTAGCTAGTTTCTTATTTGACTTTTTCCACTTTTTTCTGTGCACTACTTCCTTAACTCTATAAAGAAAAGCTGTCGCACAGAATGAATGTTCCCAGCCTTTTACTCCTCTCAATCAGCAGTCTTGCCTCTGCATTCTCCTTGCAGTTTCTTCAGCCCTTCCAAACAAGCCAGCCTCACATCTTTTTTTATTCTTGTAAAAGCTCTCAAGCACTTGCCTTCAGCTCCTGGGTTATAAGAAATACCTTGTTATCATTGAGAATCCAATGATGGGGACTCTTGCTGGGAGGCTAGCTTGATAAAGCAGCATGTTTTAAATAGTAAACTGACAGTTTAGGACATTCACAGAAGCTTAGTTCCACTCCTTATAAAAGCCTGTGTACTGGGAAATTTTGCTACCAAGGAGTAGGTAAATATGGGTTCTGGCTGAGCGCAGGTTGAAGATGTATCCAACATTAAGGGGCTGTACTATGTACTTTCTCCCTACTCTGCTTCTAGCTTTGTTCCTTCTTGAGGATTTCTGCAGCTCCACCCAGTTACTGGCAATTCCAGACTTGGTAAGCCATTGATGCTTACAGAATCAGCTTGAGTCATCAACATATCTAACCAAGATCTGTGGCTAAGAATAGCTTGTGGGCTTTCTCTGTAAAGGCAGAGAGGTAACAGCAGAAACTGTTCACAAAAACCAAACTCAAACGTGTTGCTCATTTACTGTGTTGCCAGAAATTCCAACTAGGGCCATCATTCTGTGATGATCTTCTGGAAGCTAGAATCTTAAATGTAGGGTGTGAAATATTAACACACCTTAGCAAAAATTATTACTTAAAACTCATTAAATCTAATTACTACTTTTGTGTAGAATAGGACTCTTGGAAGAAAGGATTCAGAATACATTTTTTTATTCTGAAAATTTTCAAATGTATCTCAACTAGTATAAGGAGCTCTCCTGTGACACCCAGATTCAATAATTATCAAGATGGGCTACAATTGTTTCATCTCTTTTTTTTCCTTTTTGAAGTATTTTAAAACAAATCCTAGACAGTGTCATTTCATCACTACATACTTTAGCATGCATCCAGAAACTGTGGACATTTTATTGTACAACCATAATGCTGTTGGTTTTTTAGCAAAAGTGACAGTAATTCTTTGATATTGGCAATTACCGCTTCACAGAGTATCCTGATTATCTTAAAGTGCCCCCCCTTTTTATAGTTGCTTTGTACAAATTAAGATCTAAAGTCTTTATGTTACGTTTGCTTGTTCTGCCTGTGTTGAGTCTGTAATTCCAGAGCAGTCCTTTCTCCCTTTTTTCCCCACTGTGAGTAGCTTGTGGAGATCAGATCAGTTGTTCTGGTTCAATTCCTCCCCGCCAGATTAGTTGTCCTGTAAACTGTCCCACCATGTTCTGGATTTCTGTTTCTGTGGTGTCAGCTTGTTCCTCTTTCTTCCACATTTCCTCTGAATTGAAAATTGGTTGTGGAGACTTAGATTCAGTTTTAACTGTGTTGGCAAGAACTCTTCCCAGGTAGGACAGAAAGATTTCCGAAGCTCGACATGACAGTTGGAAAAGGCCTTGAAGGCTTGATGCTGCCCCTTGGATGGCAGATAAAGCTTGAGGAATTCCTTGGTCAGGCCAGAGCCGGGAGGCTGTGCTGAGGACCAATGTGGAAGGGGGAGAAGGTGGCGCTAGAGAGACCTCAGATAACAGCTCTGCCACTCTAGAGCCACTCAGGGCTAAGGGAATCAGAATTCAGAAGAACCTTATTAAAGGTCACACAGTCCAGTGTTCTCTTTGATGTCTGAACGTCATTGCCACCACGTCTTCATCAGTGTCTGGCTGAACCATTGTACAGAGAGGGAACGCATTACCCCTGTGTACATACAAACTTACGTGGTAGTGGAAAGAACGCCGAGGTCAGGACGAAGACAGTCTTGCACAGCCACTTACTAGCTGTGTGGCACATGCACTGGGCAGATCATTTAACTTCGCAGGGCCTCGGTTCCTTTATCGGCAAAACAGAGCTAACGACGCTTTGTGTATCTGCTTTAAGGAGTCATGGGTGTGAAAGGAGACAATATGTAGGGGCTCTGTCAATGTAAAGTGCCGTACAGAAATAAGAAGAGAACTTGGTGTTGTCATCATGCTTCAACCCCTAGACTTGTATTTATCCAGTGAGAATTGATTTAACAAACATGAATTAAGTACCTACCGTGTTTTAGGTACTAGAGTACCAGAGGTGAGCAAGGTAGAGCTAATCCTTGACTTTGTGAAAAGCACCTTAAAATCAGCTAGTCTAAACTTGTACCTTGTGTAATAAATGCTGTAATAAGGGCCTCAAGCTAAGCTTCTCCAGCCCTAATGATAGGAAGAAACAGATCTGAACAATTTTTAAGAGTCCAAATCACTGCAGCTTGGTAATAGATTTCATGCAGGAAAGGAGAATAGAAGGGAAGGATTTCAAAGACTGGATTTTACCACTGAGACAATTGCAAGGTAGGGAGGAAAAGGGAGTTAATGAGTTTGGATTAGACACATAAGTTTAAGATACCTGTGAGGTATCTAAGTGGTGGGATCCAGGACAGTTAGCAATATAGGTATAAAGTTGAGAGAAAAAACAGAGCTAGAAAATAAATACTTGTGAATCATCATATTCTGGATGGTGGTTAAAGCTTGGGTATGGAAGACAAGGCCCAGAGACAGGATATAGAAAGTACAGTGCCTCCAGAATCGGAAATTCTGTGATTTGAGACACCAATTAAGGCCTGTCACATGGTGGATACTCATACAGTTAGTTACTCAGTCATCACTAAACTCTAGGGAAAGAGAGTTGAGCTTTAGAATACATTAACTTCCTGTTTAACATACTCATATGAACTTAAACTTGGTTCCACCATCACATTAAACCCCATAATTAGTGTACCTAATGTTTTTCCTTAATGCCAATAGTTACAATGTATGGTGTCTAAGAAAAATGTCCCAACAAGTATGCAGCAGTAATTATGAAAATTGGTCTTACTCCTTCATTTGATGGCCGTGTACTCTTTGGTTCATAAAATGTGACAGCTTGGAGAAATAATCACCCTGTGAGGTGATCAAGCTGGGGAAAAAAGCAGGCTTCCATCAGATCTTGCTGCAAGAAGGGTAAGACACTGGGAAAAGGGAGTGGAAAGGGAAGTAGGTGTGTTCCATTCCTAGATTACAAATTTCTGGGAAGCACTTGTTCCACATCCCAATGGATGCATGTACAGGGCTTAACCTAGAGGCTGCCAGGTTTTTGATACCTTGACCAGCCCATGTTAATCTCATCCCAGCTTTTCTCTTAGGAGCATGTGTTTTATCATGAAAACAACCTCTTCTCATCTCATTACAATTCTTTATTGTGTAATTCCTTTTTTTTTTTTTTAAAGAAAAAAGAGCAGAAATACTTGAGAATTCTTTAGTGTTCTAAGCTTCCTGTAGGAAAGCTTTTTCTGTTTTAGCAAACTCTTAAAAAAAAAAAGACCACCTACCTTAGTCCCCAGATAGACAGCCTACAGCTAATAGAAGAGAAGAAATAACTTACACATTTTCAACTCTCACTTTAGTAATCGGAGTTAATCTGATGGTGACTAAGCAGTAAGTCAGATGCATGTTTGGGTGTGTTTTATGGTCTCCATGGTGACCTCAGATTTGAAAACCTTTGAAAAGAGAAAGATTACGTTAACGGTGGTGGCATTTAGCTGGCTAAGGTATTAATCTGACATGGAGTTTTCAGTGAAATGATTCTCTTGAACTTGAAAGATATGTTTGTTTTTTTATTTTTGCCCTGAACGAGCACATGTGGACACAGCCCACTTTTGGACAGGGCGATGTCTGGGTGACATCTGAGGCTGACGGCTCAGTGAAGCAATGAAATGCAAATGCAGCAGCAGAACAGCCTGCATATTCTCCTTTGCCACTGTCAGCGTTTCTGCAGCGCATGGATTAGGAAGATCAAAGCACTTCCTTTGACTTGCAGCTGAGCCGTGATGTAGTAATCATCAGCCTAACGGTCCCCATTCTGGTACGAGTTTAGTCTTACAAGGCAAAAGACTCACTGGTCTTTAGGATTGTGTAGCCTTCTTTAGTTCTTTCCTACATCCCCAGGCAGCAGAGTATTCCAGGTGCCCTCCACGCTGACACAGTTTGATATTCTGATTAGCTCCTGCTAACCTTATCAGTATATGGCTATATTCCATTACCAGAATAACTTCATGTCATCCTGTTGAATTGTGTGGAACCTTGATTGTCAGTGCTTGATTTTACATAATTTTCTGCTTGCCTCCCAGTTTTTTATTATAAGTAAAATTTTCCTTTTTATTTGTTCTCTATTTTTTTTCCTATTTCTTGCATATAATTTCCAGTAACAATTCCTATCTCAAATCTCTTCTTCACTTTTCCTTTTCTCTCACTGCTAGTAATTCTCTTCCTTTTTCAGGGATTAAAAAAAAAAATAGAAATGCACTGAATTATTTCTCTCTTAAATTTTTTTAATTTTAAAGAAACTGCACATTCATTATAGATACATTGAAAGAATACAAAACGAAGAAGAGGAAGATTTTAAAAATCACTCATGGCCCTGTCTACTATTAATATTTCAGTATATTCATCCTTTATGCATATTTTTCTTGCATAATTCTGATGGTGTTGTCTGTGTATTATTCCTGTCTCCTTATATTTAACATTTGATATGTGCATTTTTACCTGATTTTATAAACCCTAACCTTTCTAAATGGTTTTCTTACTGAAAGGAAGATAGAAAGACACCATTTTCCCCACACTGTAAGGCAGCCAGATTGTTGATGTGATTTCATAGACAAGCAGGTTGCTTTATTTCCTGAACAGACCTTTCTAGAGAACCTACCCTGTGTGAGTGTAGTGGTCAATTTTGAGGATACACAGATGTGTAAGACAAGTACCCTCTCCTCTCACAAATGGACATCCAAAAGCCGTGACAGACATGTAACTTCTGACTTGCCCGCTGCTCCCTGTGAGCCCGGCTGCCGTGGAAGCACAGAGGACAGTGGCACCTCTGCTGGGACTGTTGCCTGTGCTGTGGAGGTGCCTCTGAGCCAAGTCTCAAAAGAACGAGTAGGAGTTTGCCGGGTGGAAATGGAGAAAACAAAGGGTACGGAAGGGAATCAGAGAAAGAGGTGAAGTTAGATGTGCCTGGACATGGGATCCTATGGGCCAAGTGGCCAGATGTAAAGCCACATAGCCAGGTTGCGGGCACATTTTACAGGGCCTTGGCACCCCTTTAAGGAGGTTGGGCTTTGTCTATAGGCCATGGGAAGCCAGGAAAGGTTTTAGCAGGGAGCATTATGTGATCACATCTGTCTTTTAGAAACCTTTCTCTCCAGTGATACAGAGAGTAGGGTGTTTGGGAGAGAGGGAGGGAAGTGGACTTAGAGTGGTGCCAAATTATATGTGCCTGTTTTGTGCCAGCTATGATTCTCAATGTTGTGTTGTCATTTAATTCTCACAACAGGAGGTGGGAGGAAATTGCAGTTGGTTTGGAGTTAAGTGACCTGCCTCATGTCTCATGGGTACTCAGTGGCAGAGGCAAGAAATGGGGCCAAGTCCCCTGTTCTTGGTACTTCACATGAGGGAGACAGATGGCACTTTTGCATGGTTTTTTGAATTATTGCTGAGGAGGGCCTAGACCAGGGCAGAGAGGGCCGTGTTTGGGAGGCTCTGGGAAGGTGAGAAAGATTTTCTACATGTCAGCAGCCATCTACTGTGAAGAGGTCACCAGAGTCAGAAAGCATTCACTGGGGAATTCCAAAGAGCCTCAGAGGTGTCAGTGTGTGACTCTATGTGAAGCAGTATCCACCGGGTCAGAGTACAGGTAGATGGACAGTGGGGCTTTCATCCTGATGAAGGGTTTCTGGAGCTGCCTCGACATTACAGGCCACCAGTAGGTTCCATTCAAAAGCCATATTGTCCTGCTTGAGGGGCTCCTACTGGCCAGCTTTGAGGCAATACGAACATCACAATGAATAATGACAGTATTGGATTATGATAAATCAATAAAAACACTTAAAAATTAGTGAGGGAAAGCTCTTTAAAGAAAAAAGTAGTAGTTATTAATAAAACAATAAAACTAATAAAATCTTATTTACTTTTCATTTATTTATTTTTTTAGAGATGGGGTCTCTGTTTCCCAGGCTAGAGTACAGTCATAGCTCCCTGTAGCCTCAAACTCTCCTGAGCTCAACAAGTCCTCCTGCCTGACTAAAAGAAATTTTAGAAATAGACAATCACTATCTTGCAACCACTATAGTAATAATTCAGAAATTATAATTCAGAATCATCAGTGGATGCTAGAGCCTTTGGGTGAAAGTTGGGGATCATAATATTTATGTAATTTCAAAAAAATCACAGGTTGTTTATTAATTGTAAAGGGGAAAGGTGTGTATTTAGTGGAGAAATGCAGCAGATTCTCCCATGGCCAAGTGGTCAAACCAGTGGCGGGACAAATGGTATCAGATGCTTCTGCACTGAGAAGGATATAGCATCGCTCTGTAATATTCCTGCCAACACCGTTTTACCTGAATGTAAGTGGAAGGTAACATTCAGATGAAAACAAATTGAGGGACATTCTGTAAAGAAACTAGACTGGACTCTGCAAAAATGCCAATGTCATAGAAAAATAAAAAGCCTGAAAAATTATAGTAAACTAAGAAATTATCAAGGCATGACAAGTAATCTCAATGTGTGTTCTCTGATTGGAACCTAGATGAGGGAGGAGCCTCTGGAGGACATTTAGAGGCTACCTGGACTTATGAAGTGGGATGGCATTGTATCATTGATAAATTTCATGCATGTGATTTTGGAAGAGAATGTCTTCCAAAAAGTGTTTAGAAGGGAGGGGTTGTTGTGTATTCGACTTATTCTCAAGTGATCCAGGGAAAAAAGAGAAAGGAGAAGAAAATGTGATAAAATGTTAATAATTAATGAGCCTAAGTGAATGGTCTATGGGTGTTCATTATACTATGCTTCAGATTTAGAATTGTTCAAAATAAAAAAGCAGGGGCAGTTTTTTTTTTTTCGAGTCTCACTTCATGACCGGATAGGCTGAAGGATTCCCCACCCCACCCTCACAACACTTAAAGCTAAGTAATTCTGTTAAAGGGAAATCTTGCCTGACTGAAATACTGGATTACTTTAATGTGACAATAAGAATGTGGGTAATGGGAACCCATAGCTGACCTTTTTTTTTTATATTTATGAAGCCTTTGATAAGTCTCCTTATTAGGGGCTATGAAAAAATGTTAAAGTTTTTGCTGAGGGAAGGAGAGGCCGGTGGAGATTAGTGTTTTATTGCTGATAATTCCTAGAGACACCCCCAGCCCCCTTAAAAGAGGCCTGCTCAGTGTCGGAATTGACGAGTGCATTTGAGAACGGAGAAATGTGAAAGCCAAGTTCTTCAGAGCTGAGTGGAGGGAAACATCTTTTTAAAAGTTGTCTGTGAGTTCTAAGAGGAGTGCATAGTGAAATCTCTGTACTTAAGATCAGTTGTGGGCATAATATGTTTTCAGGAGTACAGCAATTACCATATGGAGGAAGAACTCAGAAAAATCTCAAGTGATCAAGAGATAACCACACATGAGCATCCTGCAGGGCTGGGTATTTAAGGAGAATCATCCAAATTTCACTTGTTAGCTGTTAGATATTGCTTTCTCACTTAAGAACCCCCCAAAATGGCCAGGCACGGTGGCTCACACCTGTAATCCTTGCATTCTGGGGAGGCCGAGGTGGGAGGATCCCTTGAGGTCAGGAGTTCGAGACCAGCCTGAGCAAGAGCAAGACCCCATCTCTACTAAAAATAGAAAAATTAGCCAGGTGTGGTGGTGTGCACTTGTAGTCCCGGCTACTTGGGAGGCTGAGGCAGGAGGATTGCTTGAGCCCAGGAGTTTGAGGTTTCTGTGAGCTAGGCTGATGCCACGGCACTCTAGCCCAGGCGACAGAGCAAGACTCTGTCTCAAAAAAAAAAAAGAACCCCCAAAAGATTGACCTAACTTGGTAATAGTAATGCTGCTTTAAATTTGTTATAACACTTTATATTTTAGCACTCACTTTTATAAATGTTATCTTGCTTTAGAGAGTAGAGGTTGAGGATAAGAAGTGTTCAGAAAAGTGAGGCTAGGCTGGGTAAAACGGTTTGTCCAGAGCCACCTATATGGTTAACCTTTAACTGGAGTTTGGGATTAGATTTATGCTCATTGTTGTTACTGTAAAAGTGAATTTGGAGACCAACACAACACAATATAAAGCAAAGAAATTAAAATCAAACTGAGAACACCTTGTTTAAGAAGGAAGAAGGCAGAAAATGTACAATTTGTTTGTGGAAGAGTCCCTAGAAATAACTTTTATAGGGATGTAGAAGTTTGATTTAATTAGAAAATAGGTCTTTTGTGAATAATGAATAAATGCTTTTTAGCTATTCAACTATGTATTTAAATGACATATGTAAAAATAATTAAATTTCATTAAAAACAATGACAACAACAAAAAGTGAACCTGAAGACATTGTCCAGCCTTGGACATTGTCCTTGTTGTTTGGAAAGGTGTTTGCAGCAATAGGCTTTTTCCGGGAACCCAAGGGCAAGACTCTTTGGCTCTGAAATAAGACATTTGGGTTCGGATTCGGAGTGACTGCGTGTGACCTCATGCACTGGTCAGTAGCGTCCCTGGTAAATGGTGCCACATAATAGCATCTGCAGTCACCAGCTGACAGGTGCAAGGCTACAATGAGATAATTGATGAGAAAATGCTGTTAAAAAGTTGGAATCTCTATACAACAAAAGCTATTGTTTTGTTTTGTAAAGCCGCCCTATCACTCCTTTTTTTTTTTTTTTTTTTTTTTACTGCCAAGCCAGGTAACAATAAAATGAGGCAGGAGAAATTTTAAGGGGTAGCTTTGAGCCTCTCACTGCTACTGTGAAACCTGAAACATTCATCACACTTTCAGACACCTTACCTTCCCAGTGGGGGCTTCAAGGTTAGGCTAAAGGACATATCATAACTTACGGAGGGCTGCATGCCAGTTGAAATTTGGAAAGTGGCCAGATTTGCTGCTTTAGTCCATTTGGGGAGTTGACGTGGAGGGAGGCCACCGCGTGTAGCATGGCACTCTCGGTTGCGGGCTTCTGGAGGCATGGATTGATGAGGACTCTACCACCCCTTCTGCTCCTGATGCTTGCTTGATTCCTTTATCAGGTCTGGTCTTTGGTCTGAGTGTTTAAGAGCAGCTTCTGTTGGCATTTCAGGGTTGATAGTGAACTTTCAGTTTTGGTGGAAGACCGTTCTTCAGGAACAAGACAAAATAATTTGTCCCGGTAGGTAGATTCCTTGGATGAATGAATGAATACTTTGAGGGATGCCTGACTATTCATGGTAGTTGGAATAGTATGATATTACTTCTGCAAGGTACCTAGCCTGCTGAAGGAAAAGTTATAATACTTTATGTGTATCCAGTCCCTGGTTTACCTAGCCTGTGAGGGCCTGGCCATGCCCAAGGCAGCATGTCATTTTGCACATATTACATGCAAGGAACCAGAGGACTTGGGTTCCAGGCCCAGCTCCAACACTGGGGCCTAGGACTAACAGAATTTACCTTGCTAACTTTACTAGGCCGCTCTAAGATGTAGCATTAGTGAGGTCAAGGATTCTTTTAATTGCATTTCTGCTCCTTAGCACTCACTTTCAGCCTTTCATCAAAGGTATACCGAAGCCCTTGATTTGCGCAGCATTATTTGATGGGTTTTAGTTCCAGGTTCTCCTGTCCTGCCAGTGAGGGGCTGAAGTACAGCGAATACCCCTGCTCTGCAAATGCAGTTAGAGAAAGCAGATGTTCTCAGCATCTGCAAACTGAGCAATGGGAACGGACTGTCATCAGTATGTTGTATTAGTCAGCATTGGAAAATTGTTTGGGGAAACCTGCTTTTTCATAACCAAGGCTCATTGGTTCTAAATGTACCTGATGGCGTGTCTCATTCAGAAGTGTTTTCCTCCTTCTGCTCTGAGTTTCTTTCTTTGCTTGAGTATTGCTTAAGTGATTTGGCCAATTTATTAATTTCTAGGCAATTCATTAGAATTTGAAGAAAATTGATTTATTTTTATTGGAAATTGGTTTTCTGTGACCTTGGGGGACCATAATTCACATAGAATTGGTAGATATGAGACTTTCTTGTCACAGCTTTGTAGTGTCCACTGCAAGTTTTTATGTAAGTGTCCCTCGAGTTATCTCTGCTTTCAAAAACAGACACTCAAAAGCTACTGATAGGTGAAGTTCCAACTCCAAGTCAGCATACTCCATCCTTTCCCATTGAACGCAGCCAAAAAAACACTGGGCAGAATATATGGAGCAGCTATTTGAGGACTCAGAAATAAATGATACGCCAGGCACGTGGCTCACACCTGTAATCCTAGCACTTTGGTGGGAGGCCAAGGCGGGAAGATTGCTTGAGGCCAGGAGTTCGAGACCAGCCTGAGCAAGAGAAAGACTCCGTCTCTACAAAAAATAGAAAAATTAGCTGGATGTGGTGGTGTGTGCCTGTAGTCCCAGCAACTCAGGAAGCTGAGGCAGGAAGATTGCTTAAGCTCAGGAGTTTGAGGTTGCAATAAGCTATGACGACACCACTGCACTCTAGCCCAGGTAAGACAGAGCAAGACCCTGTCTCAAAAAAAAAAAAAAAAAGTGGTAGCAAACATTGAGGAAACCAAAATGCAGTGTATGAAAGATCGAGCCCTTGAGTTTCCTGTTTTGTTTTGTTTTCCGCCCATGTTTCCTGCCTGGACTCAAAGGCAACGCAAATCCCAGAGTTGCAGTCGAGATGCAGACAGAGCTCCAAGGAAGGAAAGCAAAGGAAGCTGGCCTGGGACAGAGACTGGGAGGAATCTTACCAGTTTCCATTGCTAACTCTGTTCACATTTAGTATGTTACATTCTAGACGTTTTCTGTGCAGTTTTTTAAAAACACAGTTCCATTTTATCTGCTGTTTTTCTACTTAGTAAAGGAAAATATTTATGATATAATCTTACTACACAATCATTGTAACTTATTTTTTAATGATTATAGCAGTTATAGCCTCTTTCAGGGCTTCTCAAACTTTAATGTGCATTTAAATCACCTTAGATTCTGGTTCAGCAGGTCTAGCTCGGGCCGTGAGAGTGAATCTATGGCAGGACCCCATCTTACCAGAACTATCCTCAGACCAGGCTTCGAGTAGCAAGCAAGGGAGTAGCCGTTTAATAGCTCCCATTTAGGTTGCTTCCAGTTCGTTGCCTTTATAACTAGTGTTGCAGTGGGATATTTGTACATGAAGCTTTTCTTCATATTTGGGATCTTTCCTTGAGGTAGACTCCTCCTAGAAGCAATGTAACTGGTTCAGGGGTTATGCTTTAAAAGTTTCTATGCACAGTCAGAGGCAGTGGGTATTCTGTTAGTCCCCTCTCCCTATGACACCTCTCCAGAGCATTCGGGCTGTTTGCTTTCCAGCCCGAACGTGGGAGCTACTGCACAGTCCTTCATCTGTCCTTCCTTGGCATCCTGGCAAGTCCCATTTCTTCTTTTCTCCACGTTTACGCCCTTGCTTTGTAGAGCATATCCTCTGTAATTCCTGGGAAAGAGTATATAGGTGATAAATATTTTAAAATCTTGCATGTATGAGAAAGATTTTAGTTTATCCTTAGTTTACGCTTAGTGGTAATATGGCTAGGTATAGAATTTTAAGTTGGAAATCATTTTCCGTCAGAATTTGAAGACGTTTTCCCAAAGCTTTCTGTTTTTCAGTGTTGTGTTCGAAAAGTCTTATTCTCATGTTCATTCGTATAAAGCTTGTCTTTAATCTCTGGAGGCTTTAGGGTCTCTTCTTAGTCCCCAGTATCCAAAATTCTGCAACAATAAGTCTTGCTATGTAGGTCCATTTTTTCTATCGTATTGGGCATTCAGCAATCTCTTTGAATTTGGAAATTCATATTTTCTGCGTGGTGTGTTCAACTTGCCCTCTTAACTAGAAATCTTGATAATTTTTTTAAAGGGAAATCATAATGAAACATGTTCCCAAAGCTGAATTATTATCAGTTAAATGTTGGAAAGGGGTCATGGTGATTAAATTGGCCAACCAGATTTTAAGAATGCTGACAAGAGTAAAATATAGATGATCACATATTTTATTTGACAGAGCAAATAAAAGTTGCAATGAGTGAGTTGTTTAAGCCATTTATTACTCTAGTATCTAGCCTAAACTTATATCATAGACAGGTAGATTAATTTATAAACTTTTTTCACTCTCATTAAAAGGAAAATTATCCAGTACTACCCACATAATTTCTAAAGATTAAAGGCATGTCTCCTGTTTCACTTTGGCCTCTGCACATCTACATACCAAAAATATTCATGCATTTGACTCTCCAGTCTCCAGCTGTTCTAGCTAAGTTAGTAGAATAATTGTCCTCTAGGCCAAACATAGCAAAAAATACATCTTTAAATTTTTCCTAGACTAGAGATTTAAATTTTCTTTTCTCCAAATGGCAGTTCTGGTAAATCAATTATTCAGTTAGTCAGAGAGAGGTAGTCTTTCTCTACCGGTATAATAAAAAAAAAAAAGGTAAACATCTACAAAAATGTGCTTTAAAAAGCACTAGCATCTAAGGAAAGTTCTGAAGCCACATGATTTATCTGTAGGCCCATAATTTTTTAGAAGGCTACCCACTGGAATGGTAAATGTTGAGTGGGCAAACTTGATCATGGGGATTTTAATATAAGCTTAATTCTGGATACGAATAGTAATCATAGCACACTTTCATGTGGGCTAATAATGAATTTCTTCTCTTTTCCCACCAGCTTTTTGGAGACTGGGAAGCCCAACTGCGGAGAATAATGAAGCTCATTGCTGGAGGTGGCTTGTCCATCACTGGCTCCCACAACATGTGTGGGGACTATCTGTACAGCGGCCACACGGTCATGCTAACGCTCACCTACTTGTTTATCAAAGAGTGTAAGTTTAAAACAGCTTCCATTATAATTTCCTCACCTGCCACCTCCCATGGTCTCTCGTCCCCTGATAAATCATGTTTTCTGGAGTCCGCTGAAGCAAGCCTGAAGGCTTTGGCGGGGAGGGGACAGCAGCCTCATCTTGTCACCATGCCTAGGATGCAGGTGGCACCCAGGGAAATTTGTGGAAGGACATAGCGGCTCTTCTTGAGGAGGAGGTGTCTTGTTTCCTGGAGCATCAGCCGTAGCATTGGGGAGGGGGCAGTTTGCAGCACAGCGCACAGGGTGTGTTGGGAGCCAGTTGTACAGCTGCATAAAGAGCCAGAAGGAAATCTCATGAGAACACAGAAATCCAGGTCAGGGCGGAGTGGATGATGGTAGGTCATTGGTGCCTTCGTAGTCATTTGTCAAGCATGTGGCATTATGCTATAGATTTGAGGGTGCAGTGATGGATCAGATGATATCTCTGCCCTCACAAAAAACATGGGCACGGGGGTAAGGCAGACACTAAATGGGAAACTTTCCTTAAGAAACGTGCTTTAAATATTTTATTGTGAAACACAGACAAAATAATACATGGCTCAGATTTAATATATATTAGCATTTTGCCATATTTACTTCAAATAACCCTTTAAAAAAGGAAATGAAATGTTAATATATGATTAAAGCCTCTTCATTCCTTCCATCTCTTATTTTCCTGTGTCATTTCCATCCATGTTTTTGTACTTGTATATTATTGTTTTTTGGGGGCTTTTAAGTTTACGTAAATGGTATCATACTGATATATTCTTCTGCTACTTTTTACTTTCAAATTATGTTTTTGAACCATAAAAGTCTGGTTATTTCACTTTAATTTCTGTTAGTATTTTAGTACTATAAATGAACCACAGATTATTTATTCATTTCTCTACTTACAGAAAATTCTGTTGTCCTCAATATTTTATTGTTAAAAACAGTCTAATGAGCATTATACAGGGAATTTCCATGAAAAACGATTAGTAAAATCAGGCTTCTGTGGTATCACTGAGGTGGGAGACACGTTGCCCTCTGGAGGTATCTTGGGAGCACATAGTACTTCTGGAAGTTGATGTGGTTGGAATTCAGAGTTGGGGTAACGATGAGCGATGAGAATGGACAGATAAGTAGGAATCAGATCGTGGAGGGAACCTTAAGCCACAAGAAGGAATCTGAACTTCCATCTCATGGAGATGGGGTGCCCAATGAGGGATTGTGAGCAGAGGGATGATGTCATCTTATTTGTCCTTTAGAGAGGGAGAAACCACTCTGGCAGCAGCTTGTAGGATGGATCGGAGAGGAGCAAGACTGGAGACCAGGAGAAAGCTTAGGAGATCGGTTGTTGCCACAGTCAGGAAAAAGCATGGTAGTGGCATGAACTACCATGATGGCATTGAGGATGGAGAGAAGTTAAGGCCCTGAGAGAGGAACAGAGAAGAGTCAGCAGGATGGATTGTGAGGGTAGAGAAGAGAGGTGGTGGACTGGGCAAAAGCCCAGTTTTGGTCTTGAAAAACTAAGAAGTGGAGAACCTTTTCATGTTGGAAAGCCGCATTAACTTAGCTGTAATCAAATGAGGCTGCATTTAAGAACCTTTAATTAGATATACTTTAAAATGTACATTATTTTGTAAAAATCTAACTACTCTGTACTTAATAATTTCAAAAAATGGAAACTATTTTTTAATTTTAAAGTTGACCTTTTAATAACTTTGTTATGTCTACTTTTTGTTGGAAAGCACTTGAATATTTGGTTGCAGCATGGAGGTCCACAGTTTCAGTTGATCCTCTAGATGGGTATCAGTCATTTGTGATCTTAAGGGCATCTTGATTTGGGTTAGGTAGGAGAATGTAGATTCACAGCAATAAGTGGTTGAAAAGTGAGAAGGCATTTTTCGGGCATGTTGCCAAAGGTGTGGGTATTCTATTGCATTTTTCCATATTTCAATTGGGTCTTTCTTAGCATCAAACAATGACTTTCAAATGTCATTGACTGAGAGTTCAATCGATTCCATCTGTAGTTCTTCAAGTGCCTTGGTGATACCAACTAGATGAGGCCGAAATGTTAATTTGAGTGTGATGTCATGATTCTCAAAGTCAGTGAACCTTTCATTGCATTCTCCAATTAATAGGTCTATGACAGCTATGTATTCTTCAAATGATTCACATATATCATCCTGCTTATCAGTGACCTTTGCTAACTGGGAAAAATGTTCATCCGAAATTTCCTTTTGAAGAAGTGTTTTGAAAAAAGATAGTTTTCGAAATGCTTGGACTTTTCGCCACATGTCGTATATAGACTTAGTTTTACCTTGCAAAGAAATATTCAAGTCATTTTGATTTGATGTGATATCACCCAGAAATGCTCCATTCCTGTAGAAATCTGCTTTCAATAATTCAAATTGCCAGTTCTGTTCTTCATAAAATTTATCTGTTCTTACAGAGATAAAATTTTGGTTAACACCTATCCCTGTGATAGCCAACGCACTTTAGAATGATTTGGCAAATCCACACGAAATAGCTCATCATTCAGCTTTAGCATGTTACGACACTGACAATGCCTTGTTGCATTTGCAACTCTTAAAAGTGTCACTTAAAATAGTAGCTTTAGCACAGAGATTTTGCTGATGCAAGATACAATGAAATGAGAGCATCTGGATCTGTTAATACTTTTTTTTAATCTGTTGCAATAAACCCTTTATGTTTTCCTGTCATGGAAGGTGCACTGTCTGTACATACTCTCACTAAATTTACCAAATTCAGTCCAACTTCATGACATTTATCTTGAAAGTTGTTGAAGATATCTATTCCCCATGTTCTGTTTACAAGAGTGCCCAAAGCAAGTAACTCTTCCTAAAACAAAAAATCTTCTGTTATGACCCAAATGAAGTATAAAAGTTTTGCTGAGTCAGTAGTATTAGTTGATTCACACAAAGAGATTGCTTAATACATATTTTCCTTTTGAAGTATTACATGAAGTTGTTCTGGTAAGTTGACGGCTAATTCATGCTGCCTCGCCTATCAGTTGTGGTTCTCCTTGAAGGAGGCAGTTGTTTGTACTTGGAAATGTTATCGGAGTCTAAGCATTCTACAACTTTGACCATGCAGTCTTTCAAAATTTCTGTATCACTGAATGGCTTCCCTTTTTTCTCCAGTTATATAAGCTACTTTATAAGTTCTTCAGTGTGGCATTATTTCCAGGTGTTCTTGCTGCTTGAAAGAATTGTCTTTGCTTTTGCTTTTCATCTTTTAATTTCTGCAATATAACCTTCGTGCCTCTCCCTGGAATTTAAAATATTTGTGGTCCTTGTGAGTGTTGTAATGCTGATGAGCACTGAATTTCTTTAATGTTGACATTGCAGTATCACAAAGCAAGCAAATCATCTTATCTTTAGCCAGAAACAAGGTAATATTGCAATTCCCAAGCCTTATTAAATCTGTTTTCCTCCTTCAGTGTTCTCTTAGTCTTCTTTGAAATGATGGGCTTGTAAGCAGACAGAATTGAAAAGTACTGTTGAGTTGTGCAACTATTCACAAATTCCACTTCAAATAGAAACAAAGGGCACCATTGTCAAAAGCTGATAACAGACTGGCGTACTCGACCCCATAAACTCTCACCAACCAGTCTTGTGTGGTTGTAGCGCCAATTGGGTGGGGGAAGTTAGAGCTAAATCATGAGCACAGCAGCCGTCACTTTAGCCCTTATGGCTTACTAATGTTCTAATTGTGCCGGTCAATCTGGGAGGATTATTTTGTTGAAACTTACTTTATTCTTTGGTATTTTAAATACATTCATTTTAAAAATAAAAAGACGAACAAAAATATACTCATAAAAATAAAAGGATTTGTTCTGTAAAATTTGGATTCAGTCAAAAGGTCTCACTTAAGGACCTAGAAGGCCACCTATGGCCTTAGGGTAGCAGGTTCTACACCACCACCGCCCCCCCCCATAAGATAAGGGAGTACTGGAGGGGAAGAAAAGATGCACTTCAGGACATTGAGATCGAAAAGGGAGAATGGATGTTCTGCTTGTGCTTAGTTTGTGACCAAATATAGTGACTTCTAGCAATGTATATTCAGAATCATAAGGGCATGTCTAGCCCTTGTACCAGGATATGACTAACTGGGTGCGAAAAGCGGGAACCATGTAGGCCAGCTGTAGGCAGCCTGCCCTCTGCTGGCCAATACCTGAAATCCTTTAACGGGATCAAGGCTTATCCTGGATGATAAGGCAGTGTGCTATACGGGGAAACACAGAGGCATTAGGTCATAAAACTCTGATTTTGAATCCTGGTGCTGTCCCTTACGAGCTCTGTGACCCGAGGAAAACCTTTAACATCTCTAAGTTTTAGTTTTATCATCTTTAGATTGAGATATTGATATCTACTTCATGGGTGGGGAAGAGGTTATAAAAAGTAAAATGGATGGCATCTGTGGGCACCAATGGAGTTGCACAGAGAATGAATGGTAGCTGCTACTTGTTGTATTGTTAAGGTATCAAATGCAATTATCACTGGGATACATTCCTACACTCACTGCCATTTAAAATTATAAACTGCTCTTCACTCCCTCTGCTGCTGCTCCCCCTTATCCAGCTCATCTTTTTTATTAGGTCATTAAGTATGAAATGTCTGATTTCCTTAAGTACTAAGTTTGGCAGTTGATATCCCTGTCATTTCACTTTGATGCTGCTTGTTTTATTTTTATTGTGAAGGTACATCCTCAGTCTTTCAAACACACAGTTCGACTTGTGATTATCTTTCAAAGTTTTTTTTAAACAGTTTTTGTAAAACCACAGATAAGTAAAAAATTTATGTTATTTTCAAATATGAGTTCCATCGTGGAACCAATACTGTGCGGGACAGCTCAAAATATCAACAAAGTGTTCAAAAAAGATGTGACTAACACACGGTATATCAATGATTTGAAAAGTTCCATTCTGGTGATTTTTATCTTAAAAATGAGCCACGTGGGGAACCTGAGACCAAGGTGAATAATAATGAGCTCAAAGCTATAGTAGAAGCAAATCCATCTCAACGTACGCGTAAATTAACAACAAGGTTCGATGTTACTATGCCAACAATATTAGGCCATTTAAAACAAATCGGCAAGATAAAAAAGCTGGATGGATGGGGACCACATAAATTAAACAAGCGTCAGGAAAAAAAAATCATCTCGAAACTTGCCTTTCTTTGCTGTCATGACATAAAGACAAACCATTTCTACAGCGTATTGTTACATGTGATGAAAAATGGATTCTTTTTGACAACTGCAAGCATTCAGCACAATGGTTGGGTAAAGATGAAGTGCCAAAGCACAGTCCAAAACCGAATAGTCATCAAAAAAAGCTAATGATGTCTGTTTAGTGTTCCAGCACTGGTATCATCCACTAAAGCTTCATGCGGCCTGGTCAATCGATTACAGCAGATGTCTACTACAACCAGTGGATGAAACGATGAGGGTGCTTGCGATTAGCAGCCAAGATTGGTCAATAGAGACAGGCCAGTCCTCTTACACTACAACGCTCAACCACATGTCGCACAAACAACACTGTTCAAACTGCAGAGGCTGGACTTAGAAACTCTCTGTCATCCACTGTATTCACCAGACCTTGCACCAACTGACTATCACTTCTTCCAGGCTTTGGACCACTTCTTACAAGGAAAAATATTCAATTCTCAACAAGCTGTTCATTCTCCAGACTTCTTCACTGTTGACATAAACAAGCTACCATTAAGATGACAAAACTGTGTTGATAGTTTAGGCACATACTTTGTTTGGTTAATCATACTGCTTCTTGTTTGAGACATAAACTATTGATACAAAATAGGACATTTCATATTTAATGACCTAATTTTTTTCCCCCTGTATCCTTAACAACTAACATAGTGTATAATTTTCTTATTTATTATAATTATTATCTCTTATCTCTCTTCCCTACTAGGAAGGGATCTCCGCTCTTTGCCTATTTTGTTCATCGATCCAGGTGCTAGAGCTGTGCCTGTCCCAGGCATATAAGATGCTCAGTGAATATTGACTGAATGAATGACTGATTCTTGGACCCCCTGAGAATTCATTAAAAGCCTGAACCTTCCTGCATGATGTGGGAGGGGTAGATCGCATTCAAATGTTTTCCCTAAAATTTCAGACCCTGTTAGTTTCTATTCATTGAGAATGCAAGGCAGAAAGGCCTGCACTAGTAGGGATTTTGGTGTTTCCTTTGGGTAATTTCCTAAATGAGGGTACAGACAAGTGTTTATCTGACACTGTCCTACCTTTGGGGAGCACTTGGACTAGAATTCTCAGGCATTTGGATTCAAAAGAAAACTGTTTATATTTGAGAAGTGGAAATCCCAAAGACTTTCAGATTAGTGTATACTAATCTTATTTGCAGAACTTGGAAAGCAGATAAGACAGATGTATCATTTATAACTGCTTAATCCTTATGTAAGGGTCTTTGGACTAATAGGTATTGATTTTTGTATAGAGCATTAACCCAGATTAACCACAAGTAAATTTAAATGTCAATGGACAGTTTTTTTAAATGGAGCATATTGCATTAACCTATCCTTATTTGATAAGATTCATCTTTTAAACTGTATTTATGATTCTATGACTCATGTAATAACCAAATATGAATTACTATTGCTGGATAATCACTTCACAAAAAGTCGTTTCTATTCTAACCTTGGTTACAGATAAGCAAAAGCTGTTAGATTTGCTAGCCCAAGAGATCTATTTTCAGTGGGAAAGACCAAAGGTAATTGATTCAGAAGCAGTATCAGAGGCCTGGGTAAGTGCCCTTAGTATTACTTCAATAATGGGATATCACAATTCCTTTTCTTTTTAGATTCCCCTCGACGGCTCTGGTGGTATCACTGGATTTGCTGGCTTCTCAGCGTAGTTGGAATCTTCTGTATCCTCTTAGCGCATGACCACTACACTGTGGACGTGGTGGTGGCATATTACATCACCACGAGACTCTTCTGGTGGTATCACACTATGGCCAATCAGCAAGTGAGTTTTGCCCCCTTTGATTTTGGCTTCTGTTGCTCCTGGCTTGGCAGTGCTGGTCTGGGGGTGGAGGGGTAGGGGAGTAGGGCATATAAAGAATGCGTGGATGTCTTGAGCTTCTCTGTCAAAGGGGTAGTCAACTAAGATTTTGTTGTCTTTTGTGACACTGATCCTCTTCAGAACCAAGATGAAAAGTATGTTAATGCAATGACATAGGCGATTGCTTCCTTCTAGAAGAAGTATCACACTCTCATTGTCCATGGGAAGTGTTTTCTAAGCCTGTGTCCATCCACCCATTGCTTGATTTGCGTTTCTACCTTTTTCTCCCTGCCCTGGGCCCATCACCAGCTTACTGCTTAATAATATTAAGTTTTTCCATTTTTAGTACAAAAGAGTAACTGAAAAGCTAATTGAGGTATTTATTGATAGGCAAGAGACAAGTGAGCCCAGTTCTCCCTTCCCTCCCAGAACCGGGGTGCTTTTTCTGCCAAGGTGCAGCCCAGTTTGCAGATGAGTGCAGAGTGCAGAATGGCACTGAGAGAGAAGCTGGGATGTGGGGTGGGCGTGGGGCCGGTCTGGGAACCTTTGGGAATTTTAACATGGGAAGTTTTTGAACTTAAAGTGAAAGATTGAGAAAAGTTTGTATGTTTCTTTGTTGTCTCAGGTGCTAAAGGAAGCTTCCCAGATGAACCTCCTGGCCAGGGTGTGGTGGTACAGGCCATTTCAGTACTTTGAAAAGAATGTCCAAGGAATTGTACCTCGATCTTACCATTGGCCTTTCCCCTGGCCAGTCGTCCACCTTAGTAGGCAAGTTAAATACAGCCGGCTGGTGAACGACACATAACAGCTGTACCAAGTGGGGGAAAGACGAATTGTCCGAAGTGCTAAGAACTCCATGAGAGAAGATGCCATAAAATAAACACCTTCCTAATCCTATTATCTTTCACTGGTTACCTTGACTTAACCTATTGAGTTACCTGGTCAGCACTGTGATCTTTTTTTCTCTCCAAAGGACCTGAGTTGGACAACAATAAAGAAACCTATCATGCACTGTACACATTTCCTGTTCATAAGTTTGGGATTTACATAACCCGCCACCACCGTGTTCCTTTGTATATGATGCAGCAGCATAAATGTAAGCTTTTATATCATAAGTTCTGGTCTTTCCAGTCACATCTGGAAATAAAGCGTATTATTTTCTTGGGAAAACATACTTTTCATATCTCTTGCCCCAAAGATTGGGCTGTAAGCCATTTTCTAGCAAATGTCTCTATGAAGGTTTCTAAGTACCTGAATGGGGTTTGATTCTGAAATCTTTCTACCTGTTGCACCGATATTCAAATAAAAATGACAGACACAGAAAGGTTTGGTAACTTTGGATTTTGTAAAATCAACAGAGACAGTGTGTCAAAAAATGCAAAAAAAAAAAAAAAGCAGATTCTGTTATAAAGTGATTTTCTAAGTATTTCCTAACTTTATTTTTCAAAATGATGTTATGAAACCAAATTTAAAGATTTTTACATGTCAGAGAGAAGAGAGTTAAAATTTAAAAATGCGTCTTGGGAGAGAAATTTGTCTATGTTTCTAGTGCCTTTCTTGTCTTGATTGTATGGTCAGTAGGCAATCTTAAATGTTTTTATTTAAAATAAAGTATTCCACGAAAATATAAATGTATGTATACACTACTAAATTTTGCATTTATAGCTAAATTAAATCAGAAGACTGCTTACAGTTTTAAAGTTGCCGTGAATTAAAGAATGGGGATGTTAATTGGAGAGTCAGAGCCTGTTCACATATTGTTAACAGGTAGCAATGACATGTACCACTTAAATTATTTTATCATCTATTTGGTAGTTCAATTTTAACTACTCAGTGAAAACAGCCATGAATATCTTTTTTTAAAAAGAGAGTTTTGAAAATGATCACTTACCTAAAACTTGAAAGCTATAAATTAGTTATCCATACTCTCATGACAATTTTGTTGATGAACAACAAAAAAGAGATCTATTTCTTTAAAATATATTTGTGCAGAAACTGCATGTAACTCTAAGTTTTACTCCTAACATACGTATGTTTGGGGAAGTATTCTATTCTATACTTGCCAATGTGGAGAACAAAATAGTTTTTTAAGAATGAAGAAGTATATATATCCATTCTGTATTTTACGTGCAGCAGAATTATCTTCCGTAGGGTTTTTTTGTGTATTCACAAGGTGATATTTGTATTGTAAAACAATAATGGTGAAGGAAATAAAAAGGCTTTTAAAATTTTGTTTGTTTTAAATCTTTGTAAAGTTATTATTCCAGAGAATATACTGATATCTTACAGCTTACCTAGATCATAAATTAATCAAAATGCACTTTTTAATAAAAACTGATACTTAAAATAAATGGCTATTATTTCTAGTGTGTTCACATTCTTCACAAAAGCCATAAGTGAACTATTAAAGCAAGATAGAAAATGGGTTTCGGAATTTCTTCACTGACTTTGTATGTTCATTGTGGGATTTTCAGTAATTATCTGGGGTTTTTTTTCCCCCTTGGGATTCCTTAAAATGTATTTTTGTTGGGTCAGCAGTCTGACAATATTGGTTCTTGGTATGCTCTTGGCCAAAGAATGACCAGTCACCCCGAAAATAAGGTAGGCACATAATGAGGTTTATTGAGGGGAGAAAGATAGGATTATAGAGCAAGAGCAAGATTCATTTAACACAGACAATGAATGGACCCCTTGTAACAAAAAAGGGCCTTGGTTATGGTCTGGGATGTTGTTTTATAGTGTCTGGATTGGGTCCTCCTCATGGTTCAGAGTCACCCTCCAACCATTTTGATGGACAGTTGCAAGTTATATGACCCAATCTTACTACGCATGCGGATCTCCCATGAGCCTCTCTGAAAGCCCATTTGGGAGGGTGAACAGCAATGTAGATTTCAGCTAATGATATGATAATTAGCCTTAGGTTGTCCTAGTTCACCTTCCAGACCCATTGTACCTGTGCTGCTTGGCCCATGGGCTAGAGAATCCTCTGCATTCTTTTGCAGTTGATGTGCTAAGTTCTGATTGGCAGATTCATAGGGCATTCCCTCCTCCCCAGATGTAGCAATTGCTCAGGTGCCTGCCTTTGTCCCCAGGAGGGGTCAGAGGTCCTTTGCTGTCTACCTAATACCAACCAAGGTGACTCACATATATTAAATAACTTGCAACTGGTAAGTGGTGAAAATCTTATGGGAGTCTAAGTTATCACCCTTCCCCTACCCCCACCAATACTGCGAGCTTTCATAAACTCTTCAGTAAGTGTGCAGTGAGAGAAATCTCTGCCTGTGGTAGTAAAGCTAAGTAGAATGACTCTGACTTTGGACTGAGTAGCAAGAAATTCACACCCTAAGGTATGAGAGGAGACTTTTGCCAGTACCCTAATTGCTGTATGTTTTCTATCCCAAGCACATACTGAAATTGACCAATTTGATAAATATTATATCTCATAAACGTAATAAATGCCATGTAAAATGGGAACACATGCCAATCTTAATTTGACCACCAATGTACAAAAAGTCAACCGGGTTTTGAATTAACTGGGAAACATGCGGCTTGGATGACTGGATGTTGATATCTTTTATCTGTTTCTCCTGTGGTAAAGAGACTTGCTTTGAACAAATCAAAACTGTTCACTTGATGTTCTGTTTATTGGCACCTAAAATACTTTAACTTCTAGTTCAGAATACAAGTCAGAAGGAAGTTAAGTGATCCTTGCTATCAGAAGGACCTTTCACATTTCAAATGACAGTCGATGTAATTGAATGAGCATCTACTCATCCATTTGTTACATTTGTCCTCTTCCCACCCTTTTTTTGTCTTCCTCTAGTATTGAGCATTTTATGATTCCATTTTATCTCCTGCATACCAAATACACTTTTAAAAAAATTCTTAATGGTTGCCATAGAGTTTACAATACACATATTTTTCCTAATCTAAACCTGCCTTTAAGTGTAATGCAAGTGTTTTATATCAACGTATTCCCAGTTCCTCGTTTCTGCCCTTATGACATTGCTGTCATTCATCTCACCGTATGTTTTAATCACATTATTGGTATTATTAGTTTAAAAAAGCAGGTATCTTTTAGATCGATTAAAAGAGATTTTGTTTGCATTTCATTTATTTCTTTTCTGATGTTCTTGTTTTCTTTATGTATACCCAAGTTTCTAAACTACATTTTCATTCTGCCTTAAAGAACTTTTCGTTTTCTGCAGGGCGGGCTGGCTGGCCTTTTTCTCTCAACACTTCAAATGTTTCACTCCACTTTCTTATTGCTTACATAGTTTCTCATAAGAAGTCTGTTGTAATTATAACCTTGTTCCACTACAGGTAGTGTGTTCTTTTTCTTTGGCTTCTTTCAAAATTTTCTCTTGTTTTTGGTTTTCTATAGATTGAATATGAAATTCCTAGATGTAGGTTTTTTTGTTTTTTTGTTTTTTTTTTTTTTTTTGGTATTTATTTTTGGTGTTCTCAGCTTCCTGGATCTGTGGTTGGATGTCATTAATTTTGGAAAGTTGTTGGCCATTATTCTACTATTTCTCCAATCTCTCTTTTTTACTTTTTGATATTTCCATTATGACATGTTACACCTTTTGAAATTGTCCTGTGGTTCTTGGGTGTTCTCTTTTTCCCTTCTTTTTTCTTTTAATATTTCAGTTTGGGAGGTTTATATACCTTCAAACTCACTGCTTCCTCTGCCATGTCCGGTCTGGTGATGACCCCATCAAAGGCATTCTTCATTTCTGTTACAGAAATTTCTGTTATAATGTTTATTATTTTCTTTGGGCTCTTAGAATTTCCCTCTCTGTCTTGCATATTTTCTACTTTTTCCATTAGAGCCCTTAGAATATTAATGATAGTTATTTTAAATTTCCTCTCTGCTAATTCCAACATGGCTATCATATCTGAGTCTCATTCTGACACTTGCTTTGTGTCTTCAGATTATTTTTTCAGGACTTTTGGCATGCTTTGTGATTTTTTGTCGAAAGATGAACATACTGTATTGGGAAAGAAGATTGAGGTAAATAGGTCTTTAGTGTGAGGATTTGTTAATCAGTATGGGAGTTGGGCAGTATTTAATGCTTGCCCTAGCTGTAGTGTACTTTTTTGAAACTTCCTTCTTGACTTTGGACTTCCTTAATAGTCCTCCTCAGAGAGAGTCTGTGTCTTATATCTCTTTTCATTGCAGTCCGCTGTCTTTCTTACTGCAGCTTTATTGGTGTGGGGATTAGGTGTTTGGTAGGGGGAGAGTTCCCTAACCATCTGATTGAATCTCAGTCTTTCTTGTTTAGATTTACCTTTTTTATTGATACATAATATTTGTACATATTTATGGGGTACATATATTTTGTTATGTCCATCACCTGGAGTATTTATCGTTTATTTGTCTCAGGAACATTTCAAGTCCTCTCTTCTAGCTATTTTGAAATATACATTGTTGTGAACTATAGTCACCCTACTCTGCTATCTAACATTAGAAATTTTTCTATCTAACCGTATGTGTGTATGCATTAACCAACTCTCTTTATTCCCCCACCCCAACCCACAGACAATTCCCTGCCTCTGATATCTATCATTTTACTCTCTACCTCTGTGAGATCAACTTGCTTAGCTCCCACATATGAGTGAGAACATGTGATATTTGTCTTAGTGGGCCTGGCTAATTTAACATCCTCCGGTTCTATCCATGTTGCTATAAGTGACATGATGTCATTCTTTTTTATGACAGAGTATTATTACATTGTGTATATATGCCACATTTTCTCTATCCATTTGTCTGTTGACGAATACCTAGGTTGATGCCGTATCATAGTGTGAACAGTGCTACAGTAAACTTGGCGGGGAGGCATGCAGCTATCCATCTGATACACTGTTTCTTTTCTTTTGGATAAATACCCAGTAGTGGGATTGCTGGATCACTTGGTAGCTCGATTTTAGTTTTTTGAAAAATCTCCATACTGTTTTTCATAGTGGCTGTACTAATTTACATTCCCACCAAGACCATGTAAGAATTCCCTTTTCTCCACATCCTTGCCAGCATCTGTTATTTTTTGTCTTTTTAATAATAGCCATTCTAATTGATGTGCATTTCCCTGATGATTAGTGAGGTTAAGCATTTTTTTCATACACATGTTGACTATGTCTTCTTTTGAGAAGTGTCTATTCATGTTCATTGTCCATTTTTTAATAAAAATTTTCTTTTTGCCATTGTTTGAGTTCCTCGTATATTTTGGATATTAGTCTCTTGTTGGATGAATAGTTTGCAAATATTTTCTCCCATTCAACAGGTTGTCTCTTCATTCTGTTGATTGTTTCCTTTGCTTCGCAGAAGCTTTTTAGTTTAATATAGTCCCATTGGTCTGTTTTTGTTTTCTGTGCTTTTGGGGTCTTAGTCATAAAATCTTTGCCTAAACCCATGTCCTGAAATGTTTTTCCTATATTTTCTTCTAGTATTTTTATAGTTTCATGTCTTATATTTAAATCTTTACTCCATCTTGAGTTTTTGTATATGGTGCGAGATAGGGGTCCACTTTTATTTTTCTGCATTTGAATAGCCAATGTTCTCAGCACCATTTATTGAAGGTGTCCTTTCCCCAGTTTATGTTCTTGTCAACTGTCAAAATCAGTTGACTGTAAATACGTCTATTTATTTCCAGAAATAAATTCTCTATTCTGTTCCATTGGTTTGTGTCTGTTTTTATACTAATGCCATGCTGATTTGATTAATATTATGTTGTAATATATTAATATTTTGAAGTCAAGTAGTGTGATGCCTCCACCTTTGTTCTTTTTGCTCAGGATTGCTTTGGTTATTTGGGCTTTTTTGCTGTTGTTCCATGCAGATTTTAGAATTATTTTCTCTATTTCTGTGAAAAATTACATTGATATTTTGATAGGAATTGCATTGAATCTGTAGATTGCTTTGGGTTGTAGGATCATTTTAGTAATATTAGTTCTTCTGATCTATGAGCATGGAATGGCTTTCCATTTGTTTGTGTCCTCTTGGGTTTCTTTCATCAGTGTTTCATAGTTATCCTCATAGAGGTCTTTCACTTCTTTGGTTAAATTTATTTTTAGGTTTGTTTTTGGTTTTGTAGCTATTATAAATAGGATTGCCTTCTTGATTTCTTTCTCAGCTAGTTTATTATTGGTGTATAGAAATGCTACTGATTATTGTATGCTGATTTTTATCCTGCAATTTTGCTGAATTTGTTTATGAAATCTTAGAAATTTTTGATGGCATCTTTTATGTTTTTCTAGACATAAGTTCGTGTCATCTGCAAAGAGGGACAGATTGACTTCCTTTTTCTAATGTGGATGGCTTTTATTTATTTCTCTTGCCTGATTGCTCTGGCTGGGACTTCCAGTACTATGTTGAATAAGAGTGGTGAAAAAGGGCATCCTTATCTTGTTCCAATACTTACAGGAAATAGAGGAAAAGTTTTCAGCTTTTCCCCATTCAATATGATGTTAGCTTTGAGTTTGTCATACATTGAGACATGGAGGAACATTGAGATATGTTCCTTCTATGCCTAGTTTGTTGAGAGTTTTTATCATGAGGAGATGTTGGATTTTATCACATGCTTTTTCTGCCTCTTACTATTAAGATAATCATATGGTTTTGGTCTTTTATCCTGTTGATGTGATGTATCCTGTTTATTGATTTGTGTATGTTGAACCATCCTTGCATTCCTGGTATAAATCCCACCGGATCATGGTGTATTGTCTTTCTGATGTATTATTGAATTCAGTTTGCTAGTATTTTGTTGAGGATTTTTATGTCTATGTTCATCAGGGATGTTGGCCTGTAGTTTTCTTTTTTTTAGAAAGCTTGTCTGGTTTTGGTATCAGGATAATGCTGGTCTCATAGAATGAATTAAAGAGGATTCCATCCTTTTCAATTTTTTGGAATAGTTTGAGGAGAATTGGTGTTAGTTGTTGTAAATTTGGTGAAATTCAAGAGTGAAGCCATCTGATCCTGGACTTTGTCGGGAGACTTTTTATTACTGATTCAATCTTATTATTGGTCTGCTCAGATTTTCTATTTCTTTCTGATTCAATATTGGTGGGTTGTATGTGTCTAGGGATGTATCCATTTCCTCTAGGTTTTATAGTTTGTTAGAGTGTATAGTTCATAATAGTCTCTGATGATCTTTTGTATTTCTGTGGTATCAGTTGTAATGTCTCCTTTTTCATTTCTGATTTTATTTATGTGAATCTTTTCTCCTTGTTTAATCTAGCTAGAGGTTTATCAATTTTGATTATCTTTTCAAAAAACTAACTTTTGGGCCAGGCATGGTGGCTCATGCCTGTAATTCTACTTACCACTTTGGGAGGCTGAGGCAGGAGAATCACTTGAGGCCAGGAGTTTGAGACCATCTGAGCAAGAGTGAGACCTAGTCTCTACAAAAAAATAGAAAAATTAGCCAGGCGTGGTGGCATGCACCTGTAGTCCCAGCTATTTGGGAGGCTGAGGCAGGAGGATCTCTCAAGCCCAGGAGTTGGAGGTTGCAGTGAGCTATGATGACACCAGTGCATTCTGTCCTGGGAGAACAGAGCAAGACCCTGTTTCAAAAACCAAACAAACAAACCCTTTTTGTTCAAAGCAATCCTTTGAATTGCATTTTTAGTCTCTGTTTAGTTCTGCTCTGATCTTTATTATTTCTTCTACTAATTTTGCATTTGGTTCTTTTCTAGTTCATTGAGGTGTATTGTTGATTGTTTATGTGAGATCTTTTTATTTTTTTGTTGTA